>WUAM01004967.1:0-253253 GCA_024336885.1 Actenoides hombroni
GGGTCTTCTGGAATGTCTCAACTCAGCTCAGTCCTTACAGCTTAAGTATTTAAATTTCATTTGTCTGTGTTAATAATCCACAGGGTTATAAAAATAAACAAGCAAAAAAGGAAAGTTTCATCAGCTGATACTAAAGTCAGAGCTTTCTATCTTCATGGAACAGACTTCTTCCATGTAAATAAGTAGAGCCACTGATAGTTATTGTATCAACAGGGTCCCTCTTGAGAGCCATCACTGCACAGGATGATGCTTGCAGATTTTACCTTGTGTTTGTATTATGATCTTCCCTATTTGATCTGAAACATTGCCTTGAATCAATTAATAGGCTGATATACTAACGCAAGAAAACACTTTACATTAAGCATGGAATGAAAATAAGTCTTTTCTGCAGTAAGTACTTAGAAGAATAAGGAAGATCAGGACATGTCTACTAAACCTGAAAAAGAAGCTATTACCATTTACCTGGACTGTTAAATGAAAATGTGTTATATAGACACTGAAACACTGAAAAGCTGTCACTGCACTAGCTCTGCAGTTCAGCTGGCAGAGAGGTGCCACCTGTAGCCTCCCACTGCTGCGGAACATCGTGATGCCCGCAGGCTTGTATTGGTTTAAGAGACAAAAAAAGACCAGAAAAAAACCCCATGTGATTAAAACCTCATTGCACATGTTTCACTTGTGGGTGGGCAAAATAACTGCAAGTTCAGTTGCACCTTTCTTTGCACCAGAGACAAATTGACAACACTCTTCCAGGAGCATGGACTTGGAAGTGCCTGGGTCCAACTTATTTTATTTCAGTGCATTTTCTCCACTTGGATGACTAGCTCAGGTGCTCTGCTTTGTCCTGCAGAGGTGTGGTGTTAGATATGCATATCCCACCTCAAGCACCCCCTGTATTTAACCTCACAAGAAGGCATTAAACACCTTATGCTGTTCTTATGCTCTTCTCCAGCTTGCCTGAAACTCTGTCCAGAAATGTGACTTATTACAGCCCAGCTCCCCCATGTTTCATCTCTGGGGGTACACAAGAAGTTGGGAGGGGACACAGCTGAGACAGCTGACACCAGTTTACCAAAGAGGTGTGATCATGCTCAGCCATAAAAGCTGGAGGAAGGAGGAAGGAGGAAGGGGAGACATTTGGAGTTACAATGTTTGTCTTCCCAAGTGACTGTTACACATGATGGAGCACAGCTTTCCTGGAGATGGCTGAACACCTGCCTGCCCACAGGAAGTTCTGAATGAATTCCATGTGCAGCTTTTGTTTTGCAATATTATGGGATATCTAAGCACTAGATGGATCCTGGTGCTGGGAGGGGGCTTGATGGGGCTTGTTAGGAAAGGCATTAAAAACATCTTTATAGTTTAGTTAACACTTTTAATTGTGACCTTAGTTCAATGTTTTAGTTTAGGGGCACTTTTAATTGTGACCTGAGGAATTGTGTCCCTTTGACCCTCAGAAGTGTGTCAACCCCAGCTCACTACTGCCAGCAGGCACTTCACAATTTCTGTGTGAGATATATCTGGCTCTCACTGATGGATATTTCTGAGTGTCTGACATTATATCAGCCAAAATAGGGAATTTTCTTTCTCTTTGATCTGGCTTCTCATTTTATTACACAATCAAAAAAGAATGGCCAGTAGTGGTCAGTGGTGAATGACAAATCACCAGGTGGGCAGGCAAAACCTATGATGATACTTCCCTAGAGGATACTCCCAAGTCTTCCTGGGCCTGAAGGGAGCTCTTCATATTTAACAGCCTTTAAGAAATTGTTGATCTTACTGTTCTTGCCTTGCAGGTGCTCTTGGATTACAGCAGAGGATTTCATGTAGAGGTAATATATATATATTTCTTCAGAAACCCATTTTTTTTTCCTGCTCAAATGAAATGTAATCATTGCCAAAATTAAATGGAAAATACTGAAGACAGACATTTCTGAAACATGAAGATTGAAAACAGATTTAAATATTAAACAGTTGCAGGTAATAACCTGCTCAGGGGAAGTTCTGAACCTAAATGAGTACCTCTCCTTTTTGGCACTCATCTCTGACAGGTCTAACTGCTGTTGTGCTAGAAAGCCTTTTGTGTGCCCAGCACGTGAAAACCCTTGTCTTGTTGGTGTTTTTGAAGCCGTGAGCGGGAGCGCGAGAGGCGCAGGTCCCGGGAGAGGTCCCCGCAGAGGAAACGCTCCAGAGAGAGGTCCCCACGGCGGGAGAGGGAGCGCTCCCCACGCCGCCCGCGCCGCGTCGTCCCCCGCTACACCGTCCAGTTCTCCAAGTCAACCGCCTCCCTGAACAACCCATTCCAGGGCTTCACCACTCTCATGGTGAAGAACTTCTTCGTCACATCCAGTCTGAATCTCCCCACCTCCAGCTTCATTCCATTCCCCCTAGTCCTATCACTACCTGATATCCTGAAAAGTTATCCTGTAAGTTATTTGTATTTTGTACCATATCTTAATTATTTAATTGCAAGTATAGATATATATGTATAATAAGAGTATGCACTCTGAGTATCAAAAAGTATTTTTGATTGCCCTACAAAAGACAAATTATTTCAAAATAAATCTGTAGAAACTTGCTTTCTTTTTGGTACAGATATATATGCTCCTTCATAATTAGTCCACTTCCTTTTCAGTACTGCTCTTAAACATATAACAAGTCAAAAGGTACAAAAAAAAGCCCCTTCTTTTTTCCCAACCCCTGTAAACCATTGTCACAAGCTCTCAAGTCTAAGAAGGGAACTTCCTGAATGTGACTGGTAATGTTCTGTGCTCTGATACACTTGCCCTGCACAGCCAGGTGTTTGCCTGCCCTGCTGTGACACAAATGCCAGGAACAAATGCCTCCAGCTTCTTCCCCACAGGGACTACTTACCCATCATCCTTTAATACTCTCTCAGAGCAAATACATTCTTTTCTCCCAGAAACAAATGGGACATTGAAGTCATTTATCTTCCCTTCAACTTCAGCTAAAATTAAAAAGGGATGATAATTGAGATATTTTTGAGCTGAGCAGAGCTGTTGTTGGAGCCAAACCTAAATATAAATTGTCTTCTTTAAATTAAAGATCACAGCACCCTTAAGAATAGTTCTTGGATGTCACAGGGAGAAAACCATTGCTCCTGCTCATTTCCCCCTGGAGGTTCTGGAATCAGGATGTTGGTCAAGGTGTATCCTTATCTGATCATTCTGGTCTCGTTTCTTTACAGACTGTGTGACTTCAAAAGCAGCTCCAGTCTGCACGAGCACTTTTCAGGTGTGTTATACATTTTCCTCATGATTTGTGGTATTTGAATGCTTTATTGATCATGGAGGATAGAAGTTGTTCATGGTTACTGGTTTTGTTAGGGTTAACATACGCATATAATAGTAACAGGTTGAAAAACCAGTATTATATAGTGACTGAAGCTGAATAGAAAATATCAACAAAAGTTTTAGGTGTCAAATCTATTGCACATGAAGGAAATAAGTTGCAAATCAAATAAAAACAATCACAAAATACTGAATCAGGCCAGTTAAGATTCCTTGTTCTAATTTTGACCTAAGGACAACCTGCATAGGAGAATAGCTTGGTCTATTCCCAGAAGCTGAATAAAATCAAATGGAATAATAATCCCTTTATGCTAAAGGAAATAATTAAATGCAATGAAAGGCTGTGCAGCTGTAAGTGATGCACTGGCACTTGTACCCTTGACTCTGGGCAAGCTGACTATAAGGGAAAACCTAAATAAAGTGGGTAGAAGTAAAATGAAAAAAGAGTGATATCAAGGAGGAATCGAAAATGCTGCAAAAAGTTAAGACAAAGTGAAAAACATCCCTCATAAATTTACAATAAATTTTGATTCTTTACTGAAATATAAAGAAATTAATATAAAAAAAAAGTATATGAAGATACTTAGCCTGGAGAAGAGGAGGATGAGGGGGGATCTCATCAATGTCTATAAATGTATTAAGGGCAAGTGTAAGGGAGACGGAGCCAGACTCTTCTCAGTGTCATCCAATGACAGAGGACAAGAGGCAACAGGTGCAAGTTGGAGCACAAGAGGTTTTACACCAAGGTTTTTGACATGGTTGGTCCTCCACAGCCTTCTCCTAGAGAAACTGACACAGTACAGCCTAGACAAGTGGTTTGTGAGGTCGGTGGGGAATTATTTGACAGGCATACCCAGAGGGTGGAAGTAAATAATTTTTTCACAAACTGGCAACCAGTCACAGGTGGGCCCCCCAGGGATCCTCATGAATCATTTTTATATCAGGATTAACAGTACCCTGATGAAGTTTGCAGATGACACCAAAATGAATTTCAAAACTAAATCAGGTTTTTTTTTTCCCTTTTTGTTTTTTTGACTCAGGGTCGTCCTGGCCCAAAAGGCCTTAAAGGGGAACCAGTTTTTGCTCAAGGCAGTCTCAAAGGAATGAAGGTAAGACTTGACATCACATAGGAGAACATGCAGTGCAAGAAACACTGTGATATCCTCCAGGCTGCAGGGCTGATGCTGCAGGTTAGATTGCTCATGATGTTAGATGTGGTATCTTGGGTATGTCTGAATGCAGACTCAGCACCTGCAGTTTGGTGGCAGCTGGAAGCTGGTGCTTGATGTGAAGCTCTTGAGCCATTTACAAAGCAACACAGAGCATGGAAAGAGCAGCACATGGATTCTAAGGCCACCTAAAAATCACTGCAAGTGAAGTATCTAAGTATGAGCAGACACTGAAAACACTGCCACTATGTTCTGGGTTGGATAAAGTTCTGTTCCAACACCCTCTTTCAAAGTCTTTAATTCGTTATGAAAGTGATAAATACACTTGTTTTCTTTGCCTCCTCTAACACTTACATTCAGGGAACATCACAATGTCACAAACCAAAAAGGCACTAAAATTCACAGGTCAGAAAAAAATGCACTTTCTGATTTATACTTTAATACTAATGTACAATGTGCACCTGAAGCTCTCCATTCAGAAAATCATCCTTATTTGTAAATGTGCAAGTGCTTAAGTCTTGCTGAACACAATGAGGCAAATGGCCATGCTTATAGGTTTGCCTGAGCTGGAGACAGCAGTTATTTTATGTCCGCTTTGCATTTTTTGTAATTCTAAATCTCATTATGTGCCTTTTCAGTAGAAATGAGGGAAAAACCACTTCAGCTTTCCTTCATGTTTTTCAGATGAAGGACACTAAGAAAACCCGAATTCTTACATCAGGAAACAATCACAGAAAGGTGGAAACCTAGGAGAGTTTGTCAAGTTTTATGAGTATCAAATTGGAACAATCTTCAAACACTCTCATGAACTGGTATATTTTGTAACGTGCCCTATTGATTAATGTCTTTTTAAAATATTTTCCTGTCTCTACCTGGTGCCTAATTCTATTACGTTTCCACTCTTCATAATTATCTAAATTTTTCTTGCAATGCCAAAGGGTACATTGAATAAATATACAAGTGAAAGCAACCAAAATAGCAAATCCTACTATGCATGCAAAGATTTGTCTCAACCAGGCTAAGTTTGGAAGCCAGGAGGTGAATTTCTTCCAAAATTCCCTAAATCCCAAGCTAGTATCATCTTTAGGATTCAAATAATAAATGCTCTAATTCTGTCTGTTGGTCAGTGAAGATGACACTTTCTGTGTGAAGCTCAACTAGAGCCATAACAGACAGACCCATTTCCATATATTTTTCTGTACTCATTGTGATCTGAAACAAAAACATACTGAAATTAACAGATCGATGCCACATTTTTCCCTAAAAAATAGAGTGCATCAATATTTTAAATACAACCTGATCACGTGTGTCCAACAGTTTCACTGTTAAGAACTGCCTGCTTCTTAGAAGTTCAAATGCTGTTAACATTAAAAAGCAAGCTGCATACAACATGGAGAAAAGGAAAGGGAGGCTCCTCTGGCTCCCTCCCTCTGCATATTTGCAGAAATGTTGAGGATAAATTTTGAAAAGAAAACATCTTTGTGAAGTGAAATGCAAATTACCCATTTTCCAAGTCTTCATAGCACTGGAAATTTGCATTAACATTGTCTTGCCTAGACAAGGAAGGGGGGAGGAAACCCAAGAGACCAAGGGAGTCAGGAATCCACAGTGGGAGTCAGGAATCCACAGTGGGAGTCAGTCAGGTCCTCTGGAGCTCAGCCCATATGTTCAGATGGAGGCAAGAGCAGTGAGGAGGTGGATGATTGCCAACATAGGACTGAAGTAGCCTGAATGATGTTAAATTTGAGGGGAAAACCACCATTATAAGAACTTAAAAGCCCTTTGCCTTCCCTCAGAGCTCTTTCCTAGAGTAAGGTGAACTGAGGTCACACCCTGGTTGGTTTCAGCTCCTGGGTAGCAGCAGAGGAGCAATGATTAAGGACAGAATAATGTTATAAGCTTGAACTTTTCTCTGTGCCATGTGCTTTTGATGGAATGGCATCTCTGAGCAGTGAGGACCATGATAATTGCTCTGTTTAGTTTAACTTACTGATTCTTAATAGTAATCAGTATTTTGTAGCAGTTGCTGTAATTAGTTAAGAATGTGGTTCATGATGACTTCTGAGTCAACAGATACTTAGGGAACAAGGCATGCTGTATTTAAACCTCTGACCATGTGTGCCCTAATATATCCCACAGCTGTCTATCCTCATGTGCTATCTCTTAAACGGTACCATGTGATATGAAAAAAAGTCAGGCTATTTTTTTTTGTTTGCATAGAAAAGTATTTATGAAACGTTCAAGACAATTATAAAATAATTCAGAAAAAAAAAAATTGACTTATATTTACCTTAAGTCATTAGAGGCTAAAACTTACATGAACCTGCTTTTGCATTATACTTACTGTTTATGAGGTGGTGGAACCCCCATCCTTGGAAATTTTTAAGACCAGGCTGGATGGGGCTCTGAACAACCTGCTCTAATGGGAGGTGTCCCTGCAATTGGCAGTGGGTTGGAACTAGATGATCTTTAAGGTCCCTTCCAACCCTGACAATTCTATGATTCTATGATTCTCCAGCACTGGTCCCCTTGCTCTCACCACCTGTCACCTATCCCATTGCACAACCCTGCACACCCCAGCTGCTCCCTCATGTAGTTGGCTTCGTGCTCTTTCTATTATCAACACATAGCTTCAGTTTAAAATTCTAATTTGTTCCTGCCAAGCAATTCTAGAGAATAATGATATAGTGTAAGACTTGTTTAGAAGAAAAGGAGATATTTTATTTCCATTCCAATCACCCTGTTTCCTTAATCTTCTGTGACTATTGAAGATATCACCAGTTGTCCCTATTTCTCAAGCAGTAACAATTGTTTTCTTATGACAAAAGCCTGAAACATCTCAATTTTGTCTCTTTTTGGGTGAGGAGCAGAAATGGCCTTCCCTCTGTATAAGCCCTGCTATAACAAAAAAATCCCTGTGTTATTAACACTCTTTTCAGCACAAATCCATAACATAGCCCCATACCAGCTACTGTGAAGAAAATAAACTCTCCCCGAGCCCAGATCAGCACTGTAGACACTGGCAGATAAATAGGAACATAAATTGTGTACACACCGTAGCTAATATCTTTAAAAGGCAGATGTTACAAAAAGGGGTTGCCTTTTTTTTTGAACAATGACCCTCTCTCCTGCCTCCCCAGAGAGGAGGCTGCTCACAGCACCAGCTTTATTCCCTGGCTGCAGACACTGCTTGCTCTGCATCTTGGCCAAACCTCCTTCCTCAAGCTCATGAAAGAGGCTGGCAAGGCTCGAGGTGATCCTCCCATCTGTGCTGCTTCTTGCACTGATCTCTTTCACCACCTGAGTGGGGAAGGATGGCTGTAGAGCAGAAAACTGACTAAGGAGGGGACTCTCAGGGAGGAGAATAAAGTGTTTACCTCCTCTAAACTTCCCTGAAGTGGCAGTGCTACTGTGGCAAAGGAATACAAACATAAGTTTGAGTTCTGACTGCACAAGGGGTCTCTTGAGGTTAAGAACTCCTTCAGGTAAGTGAGACCAAATCCTTAGAGAGCTCAGAAAAGGGCAGAAGCTTGTTGTGACCTATATTTATGGTGACTCACCAGTGAAATTTACCATTGTTACTTTGTTTTGCCTCTGTTTCTCAGGAGTTACCCACAACAACATAATTAGATTGGAATTAATACACCAACAATCCACATAATGTCTGATTACATTTCAATGGTCTTCTTTTTCCCCTCTTAGGCAAGCAGCTTCTATTAGTAACATGAAAACGGAGCGTGCTGAGTGAAACCAGCACAGCACTTTGTGGATCAGCTGTGGATTCTCAAAGACATGTTTAAGTTTATAAACTCCAGAATGAAGAATCAATTTTCTACGTGGAGAATACTTAATTATAGCAGCATTTATGCCATGTAAGCATCCAATTTTATATATATAGCACATAGAGTATAATAATAAAGCCTGCTTTTAACTCTTCTGATCTTGAGAACTTGATAATTTCTATTGTTTGAGAAGATATTCCTAAATTAATTCACTAAGCCTATTTAAATCCAAACATAGTCTAAATAGACATTTTGTTGGGGTTATTGCTGATGATATGTGTTTTTCTTCAACCATCTCTAAAGTTCTTGGTCAAAAGGCAGGAGGATTTAGAAATGAAATAGGTCTGTGTACAGCTCTGTATTTAATCTTAGGCCTAATCTCTATTCTATATGCAATTCACCCCTTTCCACCGCTGAAGTCATGGAAGATGACTTGTTTCTTCCTTCACAAGGGAAAAAATTAAGCAGTTAAAAATTCCAACATTTCTTGAACTTAAATCTTCATATCACCCATCACCTGTTTCATTCATTCATCGACAAATTACGTTCTTCCTTCGTTGTTTACATATTCTTGTTGTCACTGCTTTAAACCTATGGGCTCCACTGACCATGTGAAAGCAGCCCTGCAGTCACCACTCACAACACAAACATGGGCAAAGTAGAAAAGAGTGATTAAAAATAGGGCAGCTGGCCCTTTGTGGGAAATTACCCATTCACACAATATTCAAAGAAAGGTAAACCCTAAGTTACAAACCAAGCAACCAAGCAAGGCAGACAGAAGAGGGAGCACTGACCTGGAGAGGACAAGACATTGACATGATCCTTAGGTAAGCAGCTGAGCCCATGGCTCAGAAAAAGCTCAAAGTGATTCGCTTTTCAATTTTACTTTTCTCATTTGGTCTGGTTACACCTTGTCCTGGTGCTTTGAGTCACTCTGGAGCCCCTGGGGCTCCTCTCTCTTGCTGTCATGGATCCAAACTGAGCTTGGAAAGAGGCAAAGCCAGTGTCCAGAAGTTTTCTGGACCTGGTGTGGATGATGCTGACAGCATCCCCAGCCAGTACCACAAACCAGGCACCCACATCCATGTAGTCCCCCAGCACCCGTAACCCCAACCCCTAACCCTCAAACCCTCACCCTAACCCTCACCCTAACCCTCAAACCCTAACCCCTCACCCTAATGGCCCTAACCCTAACCCTACCCCCAACGGCCCTAACCCTAACCCTACCCCTGTGTGGCTCCTTGTGTCCTGTAGTGGGTGGGGAATAATTTGTGTGATTAATTTAGTTTGTACAGGTGGGGTATGTTGCTAGTATATTATAATAAAAATGAAAAATAATAAGTCTGGTGCAGTTTGCCTTTATATTTGTGAAATGACTTGAGAATTTAATCTTTAATTTGTATTTATTTTATATTGCCTTTAAGTTTATTTAGTTGCATTGTACTACGGTTGGGAGAATTTTACAGCCATGTAGTGGCAAGAGTAAGAAAGGTTTAATAAACTCTGAATTTATTTGCATTTCTACTCATTAGGTAGTTGATTAATAGTTTCTTTCCAAGGTGTCCTTATCACAAATCCGTCCGTTGTTCTTCCTCTTCTGCTCATTGCCTCACCACTCTTTCAGTATAGACATTTTTCCTAACATCCAATCTAAACCTCCCTTGGGCACAACTTTAACCATGCCACCTTACGTGCTTGTATCCAGAAAGCTGCTCAGCTATTCCACTCAGCACCTTTCCCTTCACACAGCTGGCTTGCTGCTGGCACACAGGCAGCTTCTTTTGCTGTTCACAGGAACCTCGGAGGGATGGTGAGCCCTTGGGCTTTTCCCATGGCAACCTGATTCGTGGGTTGGGCACTTGTCTTACTTCACGAATTGTAAATATTAAAGGCTGTTTCGCTTCGATTAAATCTTCCAAATCGGCACTGCCTAAATGGTCTGACTTAAATACTTTTCTATAATGTGTCTTCATGTTTATTTATTTAATGTTTAAAAAGTAGGCGTTTATTTAGCTGTATTTCGCCTCCCACAGACAGAGTTTAAGACTTTAGCTTGATTTTGAATATGCAAACTGTATAAAGGTTATCTGATAATTTTGTAAAGTCCAATGGAAAATCCAAGATGCTAATATTCTGTACAGCAGTCTTGTGATAATACAGTACTTTTCTTACAGCACTATGTTTTCTTTAGTTCTTCTCTAATTAGGCTTGCGTGTATGCTTGTAGCCTTAAAATTGCACAGGTAAAAAGAAGCTGTCTTTTTCTGGCCCGTTTACATTAATCAGCTTCTTTTTCTCTGAGGTAATGAATAATTCTGATTTCATGTGTTTTAGCTAGACACTCTGCATATAACTCCTGACAAAAGCATGGCGGGAGCTGTAGTCCCGGGGCACAGGGCTTCGTGGGCGCCATGTTGGTGGACCTCGGCATGCCGGGAGCTGTAGTCCCGGGGCACGGGGCTTCCTGTGCTCCATTTTCGTGTCCCTCGGCATGCTGGGAGCTGTAATCCCGGGGCACGGGGCTTCCTGGGCACCATGTTGGTGTCCCTCGGCATGCCGGGAGCGGTAGTCCCAGGGCACGGGTCTTCTGGTGGGCCGTATTCGTGCCCTCGGGCTGCGCCACAGGCAGGAATGTTTCCCTTTGCTTTAGCTGAGACCTTTGTGGTCTGCTGTCTCAAACACTGCTGGGCCCTGGACCAGTCACTTCTCCACTAAAGTGTCAGGATAGGTTAAAAATAACATTGGCAATTTTTTTTTTTTTAGGTAGTGCTAATTTGTGATGGGAAATGAGACACCAGTCAAGCTATGTCATCCAACTCTTTATAACACTTCTTTTTTTGCCTGCCTTGATCAGCAGAGAACTGACTGCACTTTAGTCTGGAGGAGGCTGAGTGGAGTCCTTATTGCTCTCTGCAACTACCTGAAGGGAGGTTGTAGTGAGGTGGGTGTTGGTCTCTTCTCCCAGGTAACCAGTGATAGCACAAGAGGAAATGGGCTTAAGTTGCATCAGGGGAGGTTCAGGTTGAATATTAGGAATTTTTTTTCTACTGAGAGAGTGGTGAGGCCTTGGGACAGGCTGCCCAGGGAAGGGGTGGAATCACCATCCCTGGAGGGGTTCAAAAACCAAAAAGACAAGTACATGTCTTCACCTTTGCATTAGTCAAAACGCCTGAGGCCAGACTGGAGCTTCACCTGACAGAGCTTTCATCAGGTTGCTTTTCAGAGCTTGTCTTGTTAGAAATGCTCTTACAGTTCTACACTGTCACTGATCCTTGCTGCAGACAACAGTGCATCACTGGACTTCTGCTTTGCATGCCAAAACTCTCTGGTTATATCCAAATTTTAGTGGCAATAGAAAGCTCAGGAGTCTGCTGGACCCCCCCACCCCCCCCTAAACCCTCCCCTGTGCGTGTCCCGGACCCCCCGACCCCCCCCAGGAGCTGAGCCGCTTCCGAGCCCACTGCAGCCTCCTCTTCCACTACGACTGGATCAGCGTCCCACTGGTGTACACGCAGGTGGGGCACTGGGAGCACTGGGAGCACTGGCGCGGGTAGGGGGAATGGGGACATCGAGGAGGGGGAGGGACGGACACACGGGTAGGGGGAGGTGGGCGTGGGGGGGACATCAGGGTCCCCCTCCGCTGAGGCTCCGCTCCCCGCAAACTTACCGCCGGCGCCCCGCCGCCTCCATCGCCCGCCCCTGCCCGGGCAGCCCGCAGCTCCCGTTTCCCCGTTCCCCGGAGGAGGGTTTTTTTTGTTCGCTGCCTCTTCGCTCCTTACCTCCCTCCTCTTCGCTACCTGGCCCTCGCTGAGGGGCCGCGGGTCCCCCCGCCGCGCCCCCGGCTCCTCTCCCCCGGTCCCCCCCCCCGCCCCCCGGGGGCGCCCAGTCTTGCTATATCCACCTGTGTATATTTACATGTAATTATTCAACACAGAATTCAACTTAAGGAAGGGCCTAGAAATACATTTTGGGCTTCTCATTGCTAAATATTGACTAACACAGAAGTGCAGTCAAGATGGTGTTTGAAAAGAATATTTTAGCAAGTTGGTTTTCTTATTTCCAGCAAGAAACTCTTGATTGTTTGTTATTATTCTGACAAGGTAATAAACAGCTTGTGAAATGACAGCTTTTATTGCAATGAACAAAGTTGGGACCTTTCACTGTAATTTTGCTGTTTGTGTACATAGGAGAGGATGTGGGGTTTTTACCTTTGAAGATTTTGTCTCGTAGTCTGTTATCTTTGTTATCTATGTGCTTTTCATCATGCTGACTATACTGTTTCTATTTCTGAAGGTCATCTGTGCTTGAAGGTCAGTGCTGTGGGAAGTGCTATATTTTCTGTAGCAACTGTTATGGTCTCATGGCATCCATCCCATTTGATTCCTGTCTTCCTCACAGGAGAGGTGCTCCAGCCCTCTGATCATCCTCGTGGCCCTTCTCTGGACACACTCCAGCACGTCCATATCCCTCTTGTAATAGGGGCTCCAGAACTGGAGGCAGTACTCCAGGTGGGGTCTCACCAGAGCTGAGTAGAGGGGGAGAATCACCTCCCTTGACCTGCTGGCCACACTTCTCTTGATGCAGCCCAGGATCTGATTGGCTGATCTTTGTGTCATCATATATTATAATTTTGAATAACAGTCAGAGGAAAGTGTTTTTCATGTTGTTTCTCTCCGAGTTCTCACAGGGTAAAGAGACATCCAAGACCAAGTCCACATCTAGTCACACTGCAATTTGTTTACCCAGTTTTATACAGCTCTCACTTAGAAAAAAAAAACCAGCTTTACAGACTTCCCACAGGCAATGTTTTTTCCAGAACCTGAAGTTTCAAAGTGAGTGGCCACGTGTGTCTGAGGCAGAGCCTGGGGCAGAAGGAGTTTCCTTCACAAGGTTCCAGCCTGGAGAGGAGAAGGCTCCCCAAGGGGAGACCTTCTGGGGGCCTTGCAGGACTTGAAGGGCCCTGTCAGAAAGATGGGGACAGAGTTTTGAGCAGAGCCTGTTGGGACAGGACAAGGGCGGATGGTTTCAACTCAAAGAGGGAGATTCAGACCAGAGAGAAGGAAGAAATTGTTGGTGCTGAGGGTGGGGAGAGGCTGTGCCAGGCTGTCCAGAGAGGTGGTGGCTGCCCCATCCCTGGCACCATTGCAGGAATGAGAAACAGGGAGAAGCAATAATACTGTAGGTCTTGCTAGCTTCAGAAGAAATTATGTTCCCTGCAGTGCTCCAAATGGAACAGCAAGTTACAACTCAGCTAGGGTTGCTGCTTGAACTCACTGAAATTTCCTACTGATTTTCAGTAACTCCCTAATGAGGGGTTCAAAAAGTCAGCAAAAGGAAAGAAGATTTCTCTAAAGGTCACATTCGAATGCTTCTAAACAAGCGATTATTTTCAACTGCAACCTTTTGTGTAAATCAGTATGTATATGTGTGTGTGTGTGTGTGTGTATATATATATTTATATATGCGTGGCTGCTTCTTTGGTGCTGAATGTTTGATGCTATGTAATTCTGACATTTGTCTTACATGAACATGTCTCACTTTTTAGTGAATGTCTTGGGTAAGAAGTAAAATGATTTATACTGAAAGGCATTTATAAATTCTGGAAGGATTTTTTTTTTTTTTTTTTTTCTTCTTTCCCCCCTTTTTTTTTTCCTTGCCAGGTCCCACACTTTGGTCACAACAACCCCCGGCAGTGCTACAGGCCTGGGGAGGGGTGGCTGGAAAGCTGCTGGTCAGAAAAGGACCTGGGGGTCCTGGTGGACACCTGGCTGGACATGAGCCAGCAGTGTGCCCAGGTGGCCAAGAAGGCCAACAGCATCCCAGCCTGTATGAGCAATGGTGTGTCCAGCAGGAGCAGGGCAGTGACCATGCCCCTGTACTGGGCACGGGGGAGGTCACAGCTTGAGCTAGATTAAGGCAAAAAAGGCCAAGAAGTTTCTCACCTAAATTCCATGGAGCAGGACAATACAGACTGCATCCAACAGTTAGCCCAAAATTCTGACACTCATCCTTTTGCATTAGGCAAAGTGAAAGCTGGAGTGGAGGAAGGTTTCCTGCTTTCTTCAGCTTCTATTCTCCTTTTAACAAACCTGAGCCTTTGGAGATGCAGCATTGCTGTTCCTACAGAACGTGCATGGGTGGCAATGGCTGAGGAGGGAGCCCTGCGCTCTGAAGGTATCGTTGCCCCTCTCGGATGTGTTCTGCTAGTGTTGATTTGTACAGGTCCTGGATTTTCCAGCTCAGGGATGCTGCTTGTGTGGGTGTCGTTAAGTATCTACTGGGATAATGTGCAGAAAAAGGCAAGACTCCTTATATACTTATATATAATACATATGTATTAAAACAAAAGAGTGAATATTTATATTTTCTTATTTTAGATATAACATATATATAAAATACACACACACATATATAACCACTGCTGCATTTGGTGGCACCCACACACTTTTTTTTTTCTTGACAGACCAATAGCCCACATTTGAAATTACTTCTGCAGATCTTCATTGAACATAAATGTAAATACTTTTGCTTTTGGGGGAGGGTATTTTTTCTTAACCTACCTAGTTAAGTGTAATCTTAAAATAGCAAAAAGAAGTATGACACTTAGAAAGTGGCACTGGTTTGTTTTTCTTGCTTCATTTGCCCCAAGTTCTCATTTAGTGAAAAGTTTTAAATAATCCCTTTTGACATAAGGACTCTTATGCACCCAAAAAAAAATAATTTACATGTTTTATGACTTGTTAATGAGCTACCACTTGGCCCTTGTCTGTGAGCTTATGTTCATGACTAAAATGGATGGAAAAACAGTGACCTACCTCAATCAGTAAACTGGTAATTGACTTCCTTTTAGTGCTTCTTAATACTTCACATTTGTGCTGTCTTTATCTGATTTATATCCATAAGTAATCCCTTGTTCACCCAGGCAGAGGTGTTCACCATCTTGACTCCTGAGAGAAATCCCAGAACAGGAATGGCAAGTCACACCCTCCCTTCTGCCAGCTCTGCTTCTCAGAGAGGTTAGACAGTGCTAACAACTGATCACTACTGATAGATCACAGCAATGGTACCCACCACCATCTCCCCTGTTAGAAGGCAGCAAAAGCAGGTTTGAAATATTTTTGAGTGCAACACAGCCTCACTACTCCCCAAGTGCTAATCCCAGGTGACTGGTCTACTGTGAAAATCTGAGAGTTGCAACTTAATTTGTTTTGTTTCTTACAGTTTAATTCTTAACATTAAATTTAAATTATTTTTAGAAAGGTATTTAATTCTTAATTTTTTGATCTGATAATGAACATTATTGATAAATTAAAAAGTCATTAATTGTCACATTTCTTGTACATGCTTCATGAGTTTATAATGTGGTTGTTCAAGGAATGGTTGCTTCCGTTCATGTCCTAAAGAAAGAAAGTTTTCATTTTCTGTGGGCGGGGCCACGTGCGAGCGCACGTGGCCCCCGGGCGTGGGGAGGCGGCGCTACGCAAACGGCGTAACCTCCGCTCGTCGGCCGCGTCCTCGCCCTTACGCCGCTGGCGTAGCCCCCACTGATTGTCCGCGTCCCCCTTTTACGCCACTGGCGTAGCCCCCACTTGGCCGCATCCCCGCCTTACGCCACTGGCGTAGACCCCCCTCCTCACTTTACGCCACTGGCGTAATCTCCAAGGGGTCGCGTCCTCGCGGAGCTGGCAGCCAGGGTATACCAGTGTGGGAGGACTCCTCCCTAGCATGAGCAATTCAGGCAACACAGCCAATCAAGGCATTTAGTAGAAGGCTTCAGGAGCTCTCTCAGCTCTTCTGGGCTTGGCAGAGTCAGAGGTGACTGGTGCTCCTGCAAGTCTCAGCCCTGCAGAAAGATGAGGGTTCCAGAAGGATGTGCACTGGGAAGGGGCAGGGGGACCCAGTGATGTTGTTGGAGGATGCTGCTGGCCACTAGGGATGTAAGATTCCAGGTGCCCGTCTGTGGAAGGAAAACAGGAGTATAGTTTGTGTTTGCCAACCGGGACTGATAGAGAGACGTGGCATATAATATTTTGTCCTTCAGGGTGAAGACAGGGGTCTAAAAGGAACCCTTTGAATTAAAGGCCTCAAAAGTGAAAGAAATGAAGCCTTCCAGGGGAAACTGAGGCACAGAGAAATAGGTATGACACAGGTTCACAAGGGAAATTAATAACAGAGCCCAAAATTTAATTGCCCCCAGGGGGGGTTTCAGCCTTGAGTAGGGGGCTTTGCTTCCACCCCAAGCACTAATTAACAGCCCCAGGTGCTAATTAGATAATCATTAATTAGCTACATGGGGTAATTAAGGAGCTAAGAGGGTAATTAAGGTGCTACGGGGGTAATTAGGGCCACCCCGGGGGAAGTAATTGCCCCCAGGGGGGGTTTCAGCCTTGAGTAGGGGGCTTTGCTTCCACCCCAAGCACTAATTAACAGCCCCAGGGTTGGTCTTTGACATCCATATTGGTGTCCTATGAGTTTAAAATGATTAAGGTAAAAACTGGAGCTAAATTAGAAGACTCATTCCTACAAAACATTTTAATAAAGCTGATGAGAAATTGAGAGAGTTCAGAATAGCTGACCTTGGTTGTTAAATTTGGGATGGAATTGTACTCTTAACTTGTATGTTGGACACAGGAGCAGTTTAAGGAGTGAGTAATTAGCTTCATCACCCTGCATATAAACAGCTGTTTCTGGTGGAGTCCCTCAAGGGTCAGTACTGGGACCAGTACTATTCACTATATTCATTAACGACCTGGATGAGGAACAGAGTGCACTGTCAGCAAGTTTGCTGACAACACAAAACTGGGAGGAGTGGCTGACACACTGGAAGGCTGTGCTGCCATCCAGAGAGACCTAGACAGGCTGGAGAACTGGGTGGGGAGAAATTTAATGAAATAAAACAAAGGCAAGTGTAGAGTCTTGAATCTGGGAAAGAACAACCCCATGGCTGCTTTGCAGGCTGCTATTGGGTTCATTTCTTTGTCTTTCAGCTGATGACATCACGGAACATTTCAAAGCCTCTTCTCTGCTCTGATTAATGATTAGCCTCGTTCGTGTGTTTTGTTTCGGTGTCCTGCAAAGAGGAGCCGCAGCCTCCGCAGTGCAACCAGCTCCCCCGTGGCCCCCCCAACCCCACCCCCCACTTCCAACAGCACTCTGTCACTGCACCACCAGCAGCACTTTCATCACCAGCATCCCGCAGTAAGTAGCAATTTCTTTATCCTCTATTTTACACTTCTGTTTTGGTTTTTTTTTCCCTTCATAAAAATCACTTGGTTTTAAAAAGAATATTTTCAGGCTTGTTGGTTTTGCATGTGCTGGCTTCCAGAAGGCAGTAATTCTGTGCACACAAGACAGCATTTTATGTTCAGACAAACCGAATCCGATGTGCTGTGGCTTATTTATGGGTTCTTGTGTCTCTCCTTCTCTTCTTTCCAATGTCTTCTTCCTGTGCAAATTAACTTGTAGGATAAAGATTTTTTTGGGTTAATTATAATACAGTATTTCGTATTTGTTGGGCACCAGAGAATTGCCAGACATCCACACCTTTGCTTGACACATCTTTCCCAATAGTGCATTGAGGGTATCTGTATACTATACAGTTGACATCCAGCAGGGTCTGTACCTGTGTAAAGAACTACCACTTTTGTAATACAGAGATAGGTATATTTACTGGACTGTAACATAGTCTAATATCTTTTACTTAATTGAATGGCACAGCAAAAAGATTGTGGTTATCTTGACCTAGAAATATCTTTGGTTTTTTTTTTCCCATTCTTCTTGCTCTGGAAATGGCAGGAATCCTGTAGATATGTGTATCTGCTTGAGGGTGAAGTAGTGGAATGACTTTAGAAGTCCTGCTTTACAATCACCTTCCTCTGTGGCCTGTAATGTTGCTAACACTTGTACTCCCCATGCATCCCATCCCTACAACATGTGGATCCATCATTCTCTGTTGAAAGGCACTGAGTCCTGAGCCATCTTAGCATCATAGAATTGTCAGGGTTGGAAGGGACCTCAAGGAGCATCCAGTTCCAAATCCCTGCCATGGGCAGGGACACCTCACACTACAGCAGGTTGCTCACAGCCACATCCAGCCTGGCCTGAAAAACCTCCAGGGATCTTCATCTGTATTTCTAAGCTGAACAGCACTGGGAAAATCCCAGGCATGCAGGCATCATAAGAGCAAGGGCAGGGTCCTGCACCTGGGCGGACGGGCTCGTGAGTATCTCCCTTCCCCCGCCGTGGCTCCGGGGACTTCCAGGTCTGGACGGGCAGGTGGGGTGCTGAGTCAAGAAGCTGGGTGCGGAGCTGGGTGCGTCCGCCGTGCTCGGAGCTGAGCCGAGGCCTCGGTCCCAAGGGGAGGGTCGCGTCTCGGGGCAGGGCTGTTAAGGGTTCGTGGGGTGGTTTGAACCCACCCGGCCAACAACAAGCACCACGGGGCCGCTGGTGCAGTGCTGCCCCCAGCCAGAACCTCTGCAAAAAGGCAGTGAATTAAATTAGTCAGAGCAAGCTGCACTTTTCATGGCTATGTGCAATTACATGCAGATTCATTTTCTTTGAAGGAATTTGACATGAGAAAATTTAAACTAAAAGTTTCTGGTAGACCAATAAATCTTGCCTTCCATGACTTGTATCTCTGTCTCCTGGCCAAAAAAGAAGCCAGATATTTTACCTGTTTGCATATATGGCTAGAGTTATAAAACCCCACTCAAAAAACACATAAAAAATCTTTCTAGTTTGTAGCATTGGTTTAAATTAAGACAGCATGGACAGGTTTTGATGGGTTAGAGGTATATTAGGTAAATAATAAACTTTTGTATGTTCTTAAAGCTTTCAGAGACTTGCAGTCAATATGGGAAAAATTATTTCTCTAAGGGAAATCTTAACTCTGCTAGCCAGGGAATAAATTTGTATGCAGTATATCCAGTTCTGAAAAAAAAAAAAAGTAGGTTATTTTTAACATAAATAGTTATGGTGAACAAATGCTCAGCAGGAAGCTTTGTAATTAACATTTTATATGAGTCCTTGTTTTAGGAGTAAAGCAAACAGATCTGTGACAGCAACAAAACAACATCCTTCCCTTTCTCACATGACAGCTCTAGGCAGCTGTAATGTGACTTGATTACTGCCAAAGACTAACCTTTTTGCTTCAGTTTTGCCTGTGAGTTAGTATGAGAGATTACAAGGTCCCTGCTCTAGTTAATTACCTCACAGCCAGCTTTCACAAAGCCATTTGCTTGTCCTGTCAAATGAAATCCAATGCTGGGTGATTTTCCTCCTACCCTCTGTTGAAGAGAAAATGGTTTTAAATTAGTTTTTCAGTTTAATAACTGAGGGAATGAAAAAAAAAAAAAAAGGTGGGGGAAAAAAAAAGAAAGAACATTGCCCTACTTTAAGGGAAATAAATGAAGCAAACCTATTATGTCTCAGAAAAGCTGTTGTTCCTGCTAAGTGAGTCATTGCTGCTGACTTTGGAAAACTTTGGTCCCACCATGGTCTAGGGTCCATCCATGGTCTTCTTGGGTCCATTTTTGGTCAAGATGGGTACATTTTTGGTCAACTTGGGTCCATTTTTGGTCAACTTCGGTCCATCTGTGGTCCTGTTGGGTCTCACCATGATCAAGATGAGTCCGTCCATCGTCAATTTGGGTCCATCCATGGTCAACTTGGGTCCATTTTTGGTCAATTTAGGTCAATTTTTGGTCATCTTTGGTTCATTTTTGGTCTGGGCCCTGGGGATGACTGGGACCCCATATCCAGGCTGAGAGGACCTGGGGGACACAGGAGGTTGGCCAGGAATGATGCTGGGTGTCCCCTACCAGCGACAGGAGCCATTTGTCCTCTGCCAAGTGTGGCCAGGCCACTGTGGCCCAGGGATGTTATTTTGGGGCTGGTTCTCACCTAATCCTCCAGCTAGCATGGTGCTTTCTAATTCTTGAGCAGGAAAATGGAGAAGGAAGGCACAAATGCATGGCATGCCTGCAGGTGAAATAGCTGTTTCTTGGCCAAGGACAAAAAAAATCACAGATCGTGGACCATGAGGCAGAGTACAGAAGAATTCTATTACTCAAAGGAAATAATGTAGTTTGTAGCTTTGCAGTCTAGTTAAATAGTCATTGTCATTCTGTGCATACTTAGTTGGCCTGGTAATAAAAGGAGAAAAGTGTATCTGCAAAAAAAAATAAATCTTCACATACTGGTGACTCATGTTTTTTACATACAACATACTTGTCCAGCACTGCTGTTACGCCCCAAGGCGGGGCGGGATCGGGGCGGCGGGGGGGGGGGGCGGCAGGGAGGGGGGGGGGGTGGGCTCCTCTCCCCCCCTGCCCCGCAGCCGGCAGGTCTGGCTGCGGCCGCTGCTACAAAAGGTTCCGAAATGAGTTGGGGGGAGGAACTTGGGAGCCTCGGGTCCCAGTTCAGCCCTGGCTTCGGCTTCCCGCCGCCAGCCTCGGGGACTCGGCAATCTGCCGGCCACATTCCTCCTGAATGATGGCCAGGCATTATCATGGGAAGATTGAGTTGGCAAAGGATATATTGAGGACACCAATGACACTTGAAATGTCTAGGTTGTCACAGGACAGTGCTTGAACTTGTGCTCTCAACCTGTTGTTTCTTTTGTCTTTTCCATTTTTTTTTTCCTCTCTCTATAGCAGACATCACATTATATGGATCAAGTGTAAAAATGCTAGGAAACTAAGATAGGGATATTCAGCAAGGGGAGCACTGTGACATCTAGTTGTAAGAAACTTCTGAAGAAAAGGAATGCTTCCCAAAGAAAGACAAATGAGGTAAGTCACCCAATTAGTTAATTTCAAACACTTTTGTTCAAGTGACAGCTCAAAAGGAATGCAGGCTAAATGACTCAGAAGCGTGAGAAGACTTTTAGTATGATTTATTATCTTGACACCCATTATGTTTGTGCTGTACTTCAGAAACTGCCTCATTACAGAATCACAGAATCACAGAGTGTCAGGGGTTGGAAGGGACCTCCTGGCTCCCCCAGATGCTCCTCACAGGCCATGTGCTCCAGGCCCTTCATAAGCCTTCTTGCCCTTGTCTGGACACGCTCCAGCACCTCGATGTCATTTCTGTAGTGAAAGGCCCAGGCCTAAACACAGTACTCAAGGTGTGGCCTTCACCAGTGCTGCCTACAGGGCAATGTTCACCTCCTTGTTCCTGCTTGCCACAGTTCTTCTAATGCAAGCCAGATGCCATTGGCTTTTTTGGTGGGTTTCATGGGTATTTCCAGACACCAGCCAGTGTCTACTGTGTCCTGGCTTCCTCAGTGTTTACTCAGGGCATGCTGTGCACTGTCTGGTAGCTCTGCCTTTGGAAGACTGTTCAGATTCCAGTTTACATAGGATAGTCCCAGTTCCTTTATCCACTTCAAGAGAGTCCACAAATCAGTTTACATGAGTGCAAGAAAAGAGGCCCTGAATCTCTGGAGGAGCAATATCTTGTGAGATCTTTGCACATCATGTGTGATCTTGTTCAGTCCCCGGAGCTGGAAGAGAGGGATGAAGATCAGAATAATTCCCGCGCAATCCAGGAAATAGCCATGAATGACCTGCTAAGACAACTGGATGCCCATAAATCTATGGGGCTGGATGAGATCCACCCAAGAGTGCTGAGGGAGCTGGCGGAGGCACTTGCCAAACCTCTCTCCATCATTTATCAGCAGTCCTGGTTAATGGGGGAGGTCCCAGATGACTGGTGACTTGCCAACATGACACCCATATACAAGAAGTGGTAGGTTTGACTCCATCAGGGCTTTAGCTTTGCTAACCTGCTTTCTGGTTTCATGAACAATCTCCTTGTAGTCATCTCAGGTTACCTGTTTTTACTTCCACCCTTTGTAGATTCCCCTTTTGTGTTTTATTTTAGCCAGGAGTTCCCTTTCCATTCATATAGGCCTTCTGACATCTTTGCCTGATTTCTTCTTTTTAGAGATGCATTAGAGATGATCTACAGCTTACATTTTATACAGATTTAAAGATTGCAACTGCAGACTATTTCTTGTTCATCTCAAACCATGAAATTTCTAAAATTCAAATTGTGGCAACTATGAAATGGGCTTGGATCTCCCAAAATATAACTTAGCATCGTGTGAATACCTGTGGTCTTCTGTTGGTTTGTCAGCTTTGTAGTCAGCTGGAAAAATGGCTGACAGGGTGAGGGGAAGTGAAATCAAAATCAGGGACCTTCACTTGGGATAAACCCCAAGCAAAATACTAATTTAAAATTTTAGGTAAACGAAGGAATTGGCTGATGCAGTTGCTGAGCCACTCTCCATAATATTTTAAAAGTCGTGCAGTCAGATGAGGTCCCTGGCGACTTGAGAAAGGGAAATAAAGTGCCCATATTTAAAAAGGACAACCCTGGGAATTGCCAACCTGTCAGTCTCACCTCTACACCTGGGAAGATCATGAAACAGATCCTTCTGAAGAACATGCTAAGCCACATGGAGGAGAGGGAGGTTATCCTAGGTAGTCAGCATGGATTTACTAGTCTCTTCCTATCCCAGTGTCCCCGGTTCCTACCTGTCCCTGTCCCAGTGTTCCCAGTGTCCCCAGTGTCCCCAGTTCCTACCTGTCCTTGTCCCAGTGTCCCCAGTGTTCCCAGTGTCCCCAGTGTCCCCAGTTCCTACCTGTCCTTGTCCCAGTGTCCCCAGTGTCCCCAGTATCCCCAGTGTTCCCAGTCCCCCCAGTCCCTTCCTATCCCAGTGTCCCCAGTTCCTACCTGTCCCTGTCCCAGTGTCCTACTTCACTGAAAACCTTCACATTGTTTCTGTTTTAAAGCAAGCATGATTTCCAGCCCAAGTGAGGATCAGATAACTATTCAGAATAAGGTTTTCAAAGCCATATAAGTGGCTGACAAACATGATTTATTTCTATTTACAGTAAAATATGAGCATGCAAATCTGAGGTAGCTTTGAAACTTCATCTTTGCTATTGGGTACACTTTCAAATTAAATTATAAACAGGGTTGCTGATCTTAATTGAACTGTCAGATGAATACACAAAACTGTGCTGCAGAAGGGTGAGTTTTTGTGTGTGGCTGCATCTCATAGTGTTTAAATATTAAATTGACTCATTTTCATGTGTCGGGCACAGATGGAAGGAGTTACATTTAGAAAACATTACAGGAGTCTGTGATAGCATCTTAAGAAATTATCTGCCCTCCTTCTATCTCTAGTTGGATGGCTCTGTTTCTTTGGGAACACCAATAACTATAGTCTATTGCAACTATTGTCTATGTAGGTTGTAGTACAGACGTGAATGGGCCAGTGTGGGCCTGAATAGGCCAGTCTGGGTCTGTATGGGCCAGTATGGGCTTATATGGGCCTGAATGGGCCAGCATGGGCTTATATGGGCCTGAATGGACAATAAGGGCCTGCATGGGCCAGCCTGGGCCTGAATGGGCAATAAGGGCCAGTATGGACCAGTCTGGGCCAGTCTGGGCCTGAATGGGCAATAAGGGCCTGCATGGACCAGTCTGGGCCAGTATGAGCCTGAATGAGAACGTTATTTTGTCAATATGATGCAAATATTTCCAGGTTAGAGCTAGTAGGAGTATTATCAGGTGTAACATTCTGAAGTAGATTAGATAAAACAAAAAAAAAAAAAACAACTCAACCCACAACTTAAAAACAAACACCAAGATGCTGTCAAAAGAAAGGACATTTTCTGAATAAGAGTGCTATATTTTTTTCCTAACATAACAACATTGCACCTCTTGCAAGGAAAGTGTTTCAAAGTAATAGGATACATTTTTTGTCCCAGGGTCACACTCTGTGTGCAATCTTTAAAGACACTTCTGCAGTGTCTTTATAGAGTTTGACCCCTCAGAGAGGGTTAAGGAACTCTGAGATACCTGCAACTCACCATTGACCAAGACCTTTCACCCATGTGATTATAAATCAGGGGATGGGAGCTCAGAGACAGGAGTAAATGCAAAATAGATTGATGGGACTTAAGCCTCCATGAAAAAAAAGAGATAAACTGTTTCTTAAACAGCACAGGGCTGATGCGGGGCTGCCGCTCTTGCTCTGCCCAATAAAAGGATGTTTTGTGCCTTCTGACCGCATCTGCCATGCGATGTTCTGGCCAAGCTGGATGGGGTTTTGCGATGCATTGTGTCAGAGGAGGTTGGGATCCCCCCTTGTCCCTTGTTCAGCAGCGGACACCACCAGGTCGGAGTGTTGGGCGGCGCGTCAGCCCGGGGGTGTGTGTGGCGGGCGTGCTGTAGCGGCAGCAGCAGAAGCTGTCGGCCTGTTTTGTAAAGAGAAGAAATGACTACATGACGAGGGACTTCATTTGACTCACAGGCTTGATGGCATTTGAAAATCTGGTTATTACTGCCTTGTTTGTAGTTAGGCTTCTGTCCCTACCAGATTATGATTGCAGTGATGCTCTTGCTCCCTGTTAGGGTCTAACATCAGGTGATGTAGAGAGAAATGTGGCAGTCTGAAGTGGGCAGTTACGGAATCATTCTATGGGGTGTCTGTTTGAGATGGAGCTAGACCAGGAACTCCTTCCCTCACTCTTTTCTACTTTATATATTTTTTCCTTAGAAAACATTCCCAAAGTTCAGGAAATAGATCAAACTCAAATAGCTTATAGGCATCATAAACACATCCATGTTACTTGTCCTACTAATTCCAGGGTAATTCTTAGTAACACCAATAAACATAGAAACTAAGAATGCAGTCCTTAAAATAATGAAAATAACTTAAACATTCCTTAAGAGCTATTAATATACCTGCAGGTGTGTCTGCATGTGCTGGTCTCACTGTTGTAAAGTTCTGTTATTTAGAAGACAGTTCAGCATGTGGATCTGACCAACCTACTAGTTTGGTGAACAAAGTAATCAGGTCTGCTTTTTGAGGCATTGGTACTTTGCTGTTGACTTTACCAGGGGTACCCTAGGGCTGAAGCATTAATTTCTCTCTTATTAAAGACCAGAGAAACAAGATAGGAAAAAGATGTGTGAATTCCCTCAGCAGGTGAAAATCTTGACCTAGAATCTGTGATGAATTCCAGTTGCTCCGTTTCCACTGCTGCAACCATTCCCACAGGGCATTTGCCACCATCCAGGAGTCAGTATAGAGGTAGAACACTGGCCACTTTTCTTGCTCGGCAATATCTAGGGCCAGTTGCATGGCTTTCACTTCTGCAGACTGACTGGATTCACCGCGTCCTTCAGCAACTCCAATGACTTGTCATAGAGGACTCCACACAGCAGCCTTCCACTGTCGATGTTTTCCCACAATGCAACAAGACCCATCAGAGCAGACAGGACAGGGGACCCTAAACTGACCAGCAAGGCATTCCATACCATATACATCGTATTCGGCATACAGCTGAGGGATCCGAAGGGTCTCTGGGCTCTTCTCCCCTCTTGGATTGCTTTGCCAGCTTTGTTTGGCTTGGCTCCTTCCTTGGAGCACTCAAGAGCACTCTGTCCATGCTGCCTTCGATCCCGGTCTGTGTGTTCCTGAACCCGGTACCAGAACCCAGCTCTCGAAACAACCTCCGGCCGCGAGAGAGGCGTGTGCGTGTGCACGCACGGGCTCAACGTGGAGGGGAAGGCGTCGCGGGGACCTCGCGGCGGGGATGTTGTCGGGGGGGGTGGATCGTGGCACGGGGAGCTTGCGTTGGGGACATTGCGATGGGGACATTGCGATGGGGACCTTGTGATGGGGACCTTGTGATGGGGACGTTGTCTCAGGGACCTTGTACCAGGGACCTTGTGATGGGGACATTGTCTCAGGGACCTTGAACCAGGGACCTTGGTGTGTGTGTTAACTCGGGATATATTGAAGTTGTGAAAATCCCAGCACTTGGGATCCCAGGAATGCACACGCAGATGGTTCCTGTGCAGAGAACCCTTCGGGATACGGGGTGCGTCTCCGCTCCCCTTTCCCTGCCCTATCTCCGCGGGTTGTGGCTTTTCTCAACTTCGTGTTTTTTAAAGCACCACGTCCAGCAGGAGCTGTGCAGACCCAAAAACCTCCAGGGGGGAATTTCTTGCCCATACACGGCAGTTACTGCAAGGCTGCAAAACACTGCAACCCATTCATAACTTTAGAACTTCCCAGTAGAACAAGACATGTTAAATCAAGGCTGGCTAGTACAGGACTGTGCCCAAGAAACTCTATGACTGAAGTACAGGTGGAAATCAATGCTCCCTGTCTCTCAGGCACACAAATGGATCAAGGCAACAATAAACACAAAATGAAATGAACAAGCACACCCATGGGGGACTGAGATTGTATTAGTTACAGCTCTAAGAGGAAATTAGAAGAGCATTGAAAAATGCCATACTACTAATCTGTTTAGCAAGGAATTGGCTAAATACACAATGAAATACTTAGAAATAAACCTGATAAGACTCAGGTGCCGTCTCCCCCAGATAGCAACGTCGAGAAGTGCACGTAAGGATTGATCAGTGATCATCTTTGTTCTATTCTTTTGGCAAAGGCACAGTTCAGTGATGGACAGAGGCTGCTGCTCCTGAAACAACGATCTGTGCAAGCAGTGGGAAGCCTCTCTGTATCAGATTGCCCTCATATGTTTTCCTCAATCCATAGTCTGGTAATATGTATGAACAAAAACTTCTGCCTGGTTTGGAGTTTAGGTAGATTTGTTAAGTGTTTTGGCCAAATGGATCATTCGCAAGTCGATATTTTAATAGCTGAAATTCATCCTTCTGTGTGTCTTCTATTACCTGAGAAATGCATGTAGATATCAATTACAGTTGCATTATTAGCACTAAGGTGGCAATTACTTGTTGCACTACTAGGAACCTCCATCCAAACTGTGCTATACAATAGTTAAAGAACTGATAAAAGCTGCAAGTTTGAATATTAGTATAATTCAGATTAATTTTAATACTACACACTAATCAGTCAATTTATCATCTTGTTGATGTCAAGGCTGACACTTGTATAGAGGTGGCTGTTCTGTGTTTTAACCTTGAAGATCCCCATCGTCTTTTATAAATTAGAATTCAGCAAACATTTTTAAGAGCTAATCAGTTCTGTCCCTCTCAGTGCTCAAGGGGTGGGCAGGCAGCGCAGGGAGCCTGGGACCGGCGCTGTCCTGCTCGGAGCTCCTCCGGAGGCTCGGCCCCGGGGCAGGGCTGGGAAGGGAAGCTGTGAGGCTTGGGGGCTGGATGCTGTCCGAGAGCAGACAATCCGCTCCCACTGGGACCTGCCAGCCCTGGGTTGTCCTCGGGGTCCCCTGCAGCTGTCACTGTGCTCCCCCAGCTGATGGGGGAAAGGTTTCCCCCCTGCTCCCCTCTGGTTTCTGAGAGAAAAAAAGAAAGAGAGAAAGAGAGAAAGAAAGAGAGAAAGAGAAAAAGAAAGAGAGAAAGAGAGAAAGAGAGAAAGAAAGAGAGAAAGAAAGAAAGAGAGAAAGAAAGAAAAGCTTTACCTTGTGGGCACGAAATCATAATAAAATAACTGGGATGTTTGTAAGGAAAGGGGCCGGCTTGGGGAAAGGGTTGGGGGGGGGGGGGGGGGAAGGTCTCTGTTTCCCGGGGGGAAAAGAGGCCCGGTTGGCGTGTTCTATTCTTTAGCTTAAGCTGGCTTTGCAGGTAAGTGTTTCTGTTAATTATCAGTTTTTCGCTTAAATCCAAAAGGTCTTCCTCCCACAGAGGAGGTGTCTTAAGGTCTCCTATTAACTCGGTAATGAGGGGGTACAATACCCTATGATAACGATAACTCCGTCGTTTGTCTTCTGCAGATCTTTCAATTGACATTGGATTCATTCACCTTAGAAATCTCGAATTTCAGAGGGTCAGTACTTGGTACTATAAAATATGGCATTTTTTTCCAACATCCTCTCCTGTAGCCTAAAGTAAAGGGATGAGGTGACAAGTTCTTTGTGCTGTCCATAAAGTCCAAGCAGTTGGTTATGTGTAATCCGAGATTTCATCTCTAGCAGCTTTCCTGGGGCAGATATTCGCAGACGTTGGTGCTTGTTAGGGGTGATATTTTCCTAGGGCAAACACTGGCATTTTTTTTCCAACCACCTCTCCTGTAACCTAAAGTAAAGGGATGAGGTGACGAGGCCGACAGGTGTTGGGAGGCCGAGGGGGTGTCGAGGCTGAGAGGTAGGGGGAGGCCGAGAGCTAGTGGGAAGCCGAGAGGGTGTGGGAGGCCCAGAGGGTGTGAAGGCTGAGAGGTAGTGACAGGCCGAGAGGGTGTGGAGGCCGAGAGGTGGTGGGAAGCCAAGAGCTAGTGGGATAGCGAGAGCGAGTGGGAGGCCCAGAGGGGGTGGAGGCCGAGAGGGGGCAGGAGGGCAAGAGAGTGTGAAGGCGTTAAATGAAGGGCATGTTGTTCTGGACAAGGCAGTGAAATTGACAGCTTCAGAGAAATCAAAATGAAAATCTCAACCCTGAATTATTCATCTAGAAATAATGGGAGATGCAGCAGAAGCAGAAGTGTTTCCTCCTCTGTCCTTGCAAGCTCAGGTCCTACACCCCATGACTCGTGGAGCTACCACAGCAGACCCCAGGAGCTGACTCTTCTCAATAAGAAAAACACCTACCTGTGTACCCAGCACAACTATTCTCCTGAATATACTTGTTAATTGAATTTCCCCTCGGGAATTATGTTGTGCCCATACAACAGATGCGAAGTAATTAGATTTAAAGCTACTGACAAGGGCAAATCCTGTTTTGTGATCTTTATGCTCAAAGTGGCTCTGCTTAATTATTTGATTTTTTTTTTTCCCCCCCCAAAGGCTAACTCAATGCTGAAACACATAACAAGGAGAAATATCCCAGAAAACCTAAATATGATAACGAAACACCAGAATGCCTAGCTTTAGGCACTTGGCTGGGGTCAGGATGGTGAGAGCAGTTAGATGAATCTCTGTACTGTCCTGTTTCTAACCACTGGCTGTAGAGGGAGTGGAGGCTGCACACTTGGATGGCTCAGCTAAGGCTGGCTGAAGCAGCAGGTCCAGGCACTGCTGTGATGTGGCATTTCCCTTCTCACTCAGGTGCACTGCAGCTCTGCCCGTGGGCGACGGCGCGGTGCTCAGAACCCCGACGAGAGCAGCCGCGGATGGGGGCCCCAAAGCAAACAGAGTCTGAAACAATTCAGTTACTATGTGATCAGAAACCATGTGACAATTTCATTTTCTCTATCAAAACATCCAAAGAAGTCTGGATTCAGAAAGACTGTGGCTCAGCCACTGCAACTCTTAGTACCTTTTCTGCATTTATCATGTCAAATATAACACTATTACCACGGTAGGATGGTACTGAAGTACTTTTACAGAAAGTATTTCTATGATCTTAATTCAGGAAGGAAGTAAATGTTCTTTTTTATCTTCCTAACCCATTATTCAGTAAAATCAGCAATTACAATTACAGGGGCTAGGTGGTCAGAGTGAGTGTCGTAGAAAGTGAGTTCTCGTATCCTTCTGGTCCTAATTAAAATGGTAATTGGTTGTACATGACAGGAAAAGCTTGTTTCTTATATTATTTGGTGTAAATCTAGGATAAGTATATTGACTTCATCAAAACTATTCTGGATTTACAGTAATTTGAATTAAACTATAATTTGTTCCTGTGTAACCCCATGGCAACCTACTGTCACCCCATGGCACCCTACTGCCACCTACTGTCGCCTCCTGTGTCCTACTGTCACCTGCTGCCACCCTGCTGTCGCCTACTGTCACCCCATGGCACCCTACTGTCACCTACTGTCACCCCATGGCACCCTGCTGTCACCTTATGGCACCTTACTGCCACCTGCTGTCACCTACTGTCACCTACTGGTGGCCACTGTCACCTACTGCCACCCTGCTGGCACTTTACTGTCACCTTGAAGGGATATAAACTAGGAAAGTCAGAGAGGTCCACAAACAAGTAGACAAAACATGACAGGGTTTAGAACTGTTAATTAAATTTCTTCTATCCAACAATATATCTACACACAAAAAAAAAAGTTTATTGGAGAAAGATACTGTTAGACATGCCTGAATACGTGAAGTTTGTGGATCCTGAGTCTTACATGCCAATATAAAAAAAATAATTTACCAATTTTGTTATTGTCTTTTTAAAACCTACAAACATAGATAGTTCTCAAGCAGATAGACAAGTTTCTTCAAACCATGATAAGAGATGTCCTCTGATACCACTCCCCACCAGCTTATCAAGCCCATCTTAGGCAGGAGTAGAATATATTTCAGGTAGCTCACCTAAATCCAAATTCTCCACCCTCTTCTCTCACAGTGGAAATGAACTGGGCTGTAGAAAGGAGAAGGTCTGGGTAAGTGGTGGTAGAGTTGGTTGCACCCAACACTGCAGATCTTGGAGTCATCTCTCTGTCTAAATATGCAGCCTGTTAAAGGGATGGCATTTGGGGGTTATTTGAAATTTATAAGCAGCTTGACTGACAAGGCTGGTGCCTGGATCAGATTCATTTTATCACTTGACTTCACCTTTTTGTTTGTCACAGTGTGCTGCAGAAGGGCTGTTGTGCAGCTGAGCTGTGGACCAAGCAGGCTGAAGGCTGCAGCATCAATGAGGCTGCTTTGGAAACCTGTGTGATTGAGTGGAGGCTTCATATGAAATAAAGATTTCGCACCGGCTCGCGCCGCCAGTTTGGAATTTTCGCGCGCTCTGCCCCTCGGCCCGCGCGCCGTGCGCCTGCGCGGGGGCGGGGCCGGCGGCTGCGCGCGGAGCTCCATCAGGCGTCGGTTCGCCGGCCCGGGTCACAACCTCCCTCAGCTCAGTGCGGAGCGCCAGCGGGAGCAGGGGCAGGAGCTTCGCCGGTCTGCACGGCTGATGGGCTCAGAATGCTCCCGGTGACTGGAAGCTGAGATACTTCCCTTGGCAGGGGATATGAACCCACCCCAGGACAACGATGCTGTATAGAAAAAAATTTATCTTGAGACCCAAAGTGTGATGCAGCCACACCAGAGTGTGCGTGTCCATGTGCTTGGACATCTCTCCACCAGACAGCACCGGTCCTCACCAAACACAGTAAGTGCTGTTCAAATATCATCACTCATCTGTGTACAAAATCCTGCAGACCTGTTGCTGGTGCGCTTGACTCTGGATCCAGTCGAGGGCGATTTATACAGAGGGGTCGACCATTATTGACCTTTGATTGACCCACAGCAGCCAATGACCACCCCATGGCCAATGGAGACCCCCCAACCACTCTATAGTTGACCCACAGTTGACCCATGGTTGACCCACATCAACCCAAGGCCACCTCACAGAGCTCCATGGTGACGCTCAGCCACCCTATGGTTAACCATGGTTGACCAACATCAACCCTGAGGTCCATGGCTCCTCAAATCCAGGACCTCTTGGCCCACCTCATGTCCCAAGACCTTCCTGGGCGCCATGTTCGTGGCCCTGGGCATGTCGGGAGCTGTAGTCCCAGTGCACGGGGCTTCCTGTGCACCATGTTGGTGGCCCTCGGCATGCCGGGAGCTGTAGTCCTGGGGCACGGGGCTTCCTGTGCTCCATGTTGGTGTCCCTCGGCATGCTGGGAGCTGTAGTCGTGTGGCACGGGGCTTCCTGTTCACCATGTTTGTAGCCCTCGGCATGTTGGGAGCTGTAGTCCTGTTGCACGGGGCTTCCTGTTCCTAGAGGTGAATTATTTGCACAAACTTTAATTATTATGTTTTACTGCTCAAGACTCATCTACGTTCCCTAGATGGACTTTCCCCTGGATAGCACTATTTTAAATGTAAAATAACAAGTTTTAGAGAGGGTAGGAGAATATTGCCAATCAACTAATTTGATGACATTTCATTGCATAAGCAGATAGTGGTGCTATAGTGAATAATTTCAAATTAAATGTTTTCCACTGCCACTGTATCAGCTGCATACTATGGCGCACCGGAAGCCCCGTGCCCCGGGACTACAGCTCCCGGCATGCCGAAGGACACCAACATGGCGCATAGGAAGCCCAGTACACCGGGACTACAGCTCCCGGCATGCCGTGGGCGTAAACACGGCTCACAGGAAGGCCCGTGCCCCGCGACTACAGCTCCCGGCATACCGAGGGCCACCAACATGGCGCACAGGCGGGCCCGCGCCCCGGGGGGACAGCGTCCGGCAGGCCGTGGGGACCAACAGGGCGGCCCTTCTCCTGATCCCCCCCTGCCCCATCCACCCCCCCCTTCTCCTGATCCCCCCCTGCTCCATAATTGCCCCCCTTCTCCTGATCCCCCCCTGCCCCATCCACCCTCCCCTTCTCCTGATCCCCTCCTGCCCCATCCACCCTCCCCTTCTCCTGATCTCCCCCTGCACCATCCACCCTTCTCCTGATCCCCTCCTGCCCCATCCACCCCCCTCTTCTCCTGATCTCCCCCTGCACCATCCACCCTCCTCCTGATACCAAACAGCATTTAGGAGAAAGACATACACTAGAAATAGGCAGTTTTCTTTCCTTACTTTTTTTCTTTATAAATGAATTTTCCCTCATGAAAGTCTCTATAGATTACCTGAGGAATTAAATGATCTGAAATAATGTTACCTTTTAACTAACAATAAAATGATAACAAAGAAGCTGCATAATAATGAGCTAACTATTAAAAAGTTCTTAGTGCTAATGTGTGGCAGAGGTCAGAATACTCATGATTTATAATCTCCTCCCTGCATCCTCCCTGCCGCCCCCCTGCCTCCTCCCTGCCTCCTCCCTGCCTCCTCCCTGCCTCCTCTCTGCCTCCTCTCTGCCTCCTCCCTGCCTCCTCCCTGCCTCCTCCCTGCCTCCTCCCTGCCTCCTCCCTGCCTCCTCCCTGCCTCCTCCCTGCCTCCTCTCTGCCTCCTCTCTCCCTCCTCTCTGCCTCCTCCCTCCCTCCTCCCTCCCTCCCCCCGCCCTCCTCTCTCCCTCCTCTTCGCGATTCCCCCACACAAGGCTGCTAACATACAGAATGGATGGCTGCTTCTACACACATAAAAGCATGGGAGCTGTTGCTGAGCTGGAATGGATGCTGCTGATGCCTGGAAAGTGGGATGTAAGTACCCAGAACAAAGGTTCATGGCAACAGGGCTGAACAAAGTGTGAGAATATAGCAGGACTGTGACTGGAGGCTGCTGGCCAAAGAGAAGGTGGGTAGCTGCAGAAATAAACAGGTGAGGAAGGGTCACAAAGTAGGGTGCTATACGGATCCATAGGGTGCTATAGGGTGCCATAGGGTGCCATAGGGATCCATAGAGTGCTATAGGGATCCATAGGGTGATATAGGGATCCATAGGGTGCTATAAGGATTCATAGGGTGCTATAGGGTGCTATAGGGATCCATAGGGTGCCCATAGGGTGCTCTAGGGTACTATAGGATGCTATAGGGATCCATAGGGTACTATAGGGATCCATAGGGTGCTCTAGGGTGCTCTAGGGTGCCATAAGCTTCATGTGAAGACTGGAGCATGTCATGTGAGGTAAAAGGGTTAAACCTGCTCTGCTCCATGCTGGTGTTTCATGGCAGAAAGGAGTAAACTGGTGTTTTTTTCAGTGTTCCACAAATCCCAGTGTCCATGACTTGTTTATGCAGAGCCAGGAAAAGGTCACTGATACACCCAGGCCAAGCCTGGCTTTGCTCCCCAAGAGCTGAAGTGTCCACAGCAGTACTGTCAGAAATCTGTGGCTTGAGAAGAGTTGCTTGTGAGAGCAACAAATTGTAGTGGTACAGGTGGTAAGTTATTATAAGGGTAGTAACACTAATTCATATGTCTGTAAAAATGCACGCCCATGCGCAATAAAGATCTGGTCCTTCAAATACAACTCTTGTTAGTGTAGCTCTTTGTGATGCTGTAGTATTTGTCACACCAATGGCAGCTGCTGGTGGTAGTAAATTGTGTCTGATTGAATACTCAATGAGGTTTAGAAGGTGTCACCCAGAAGTTCTGTGTCCGGTATGTGCTGGTTTTTTTTGTTTCGGTTGGGTTTTTCCCCCCCTGTCGCGCGTCAGGTCCCCGCGTCCCTCCCGCGGTCCCGGTTGGGTGGGGAGGAGGTGACGGCGCGGCCCGAGACCCGGCGCCCGTGAGCTGCCAAGGGAGGCTCTCCCGGGGCGTTGTGTGGTGCCGTGGGGCTGCCCACCGCCGCTTTCCCCCGTCCCACGTGGCCATAACCGCCCGGCGTGGCTGCGGCTCCCTTGGCCGGGCCCCTCCCAGTATCCCCCAGTCCCTCCCAGTCCGGGACTCACCCTCTCACTGGGAGGCTTGGCCAAGATAATCGGCGTCTTCTGCATCATGGCCGCCGGCTCCTCCCCCACCTCCTGCCGGGGGGCGGGGCCTCGTGCTGACCACGCCCACCCAGCGAGCCACGCCCCTCCCCCCCCAGCCCCGCCCCTCCCCCCCCCTAGCCCCGCCCCCCCCCCCCACCCCCCCCCCCCCCCCACCCCCACCCGCCGGGAGGGGCCCCAGGGAGCCCCGTGCCCCAGGGCTACAGCTGCCGGCATGCCGGTGGCACAAACATGGCCCACAGGAAGCCCCGTGCCCCAGGACTACAGCTCCCGCCATGTGGAGGGCACAAACATGCTGCAGAGGAAGCCCAGTGCCCCGGGACTACAGCTGCCAAAATGCCGAGGGCTACCAACATGGGGCACAGGAAGCCCCGTGCCCCGGGACTACAGCTCCCGGCATGCCGTGGGCACACACATGGCCCCCAGGACATTTATTTTGGTTATGCCAGAAAAATTAAGATAACAGAAGATGATGGCAATCTAACAAATATTCTTAAAAATATAGTGTTAAACACTCAAGTAGAAGAAGTATTATTTAAATTCAGAGATAAGCTGAACATAGAAAAAATTATATTTTGGCAAAGGTTATATATGGAAACAAGTTATTAGCTGGGACTTAAAAGTAGATCTTCTGGCATCTTTTACTGATTTATACCCTGCCTTTAACAACAGCTACGTAGGGGATGGTGGTGAGAGCCGGGTGGCCCCAGGGTGGCAGAGAGAGCTGGGTGGTGGCAAGAGCCGGGTGCCCCCGGGGTGGCAGTGAGAGCTGGGTGCCCCCAGGGTGGCAGTGAGAGCCGGGTGCCCCCTTACTTGAGGACACTGAAGGTCCTCTGCTCGTAGCGGTGCTCGGGCGGGGGGCGGCCGCTGGCGTGTGCCCGGCGCAGCAGCTCCATGTTGTGCCGACACTCCTCGGCCAGCTTCTCGAACCTGCTTTGTTTTTTTAGCCATGCTGTTAGCTGGGTCTTAAGTAATTGAAAAGTCTGACAGCAAGTGATTTGGGCAAGAAGAAGTTGATCTACCCTGGCACCAGAATGAACATTAAGACAGTATCACCATTTAAAATGATGTTGTTGCCGTTCATATCACAAGTAGAAGACTTCTGCTTGCAGTATCTCTTTTCCTATTTAAAGTGATGTCATTCTACTTTGTTTTGCAATTTTAATATGGACTTTAAATGTCTGCTTGTTCTTGGATCCTCATGAGGGTTTATCTATGTGCATTTTCATCCACGTGCATTTGATTTGTCCTGGTGTAACTGGGTAAGCCTATAGCTCTAAAACATTGGTGGTCCCCTAATTCCAGGCTCCCTAAGGTAACTTGAAATCCAGTTGACTTAAAGGATGAAGCAAGGGCTATTTATTTAAGAACAATGAAACTGCTTTCGTTTGTGTGTTAGTTTACCCTTCGCATTAGAGAGCATTTAAAATATATTTAGCTTCACTTGAGCTTTTCTCATAAAGGTACAACCTAATTAACTAAACATGCTCTCATGTAGTCTTTTTACTTTGAGGAGAGCATAGGTGACTCGAGCCTGCAGTTCAAGCCCAAAACAAAGGGTTTATAAATGGAAGGCTACACACAAAACTCAAGAAAGGGCAAAATCTACTTGGACAAAAAAGACAAGAAAAAATCATAGCATTAATTGTTCTTAGGATAAACATGTAGAAATTATCAGCAGAACAGGAAGAATCTCTATAGGAAGGAGAAATGGACATCTGATATTCACAGCAGGTAATAAGGGAAGGTTTTCTGAGGTAAAGGCTAAGGATAGGGCAGGAATGATAGGACCATTTCTGAAAACTTGTTCATTGGCTTTTATCTGTAGGTGGAGTGCTTATAAAAAGAGATTGAGCCAGAATAGGGACCATTATAAACAGGTCTTCCAGGAGACATAAATTTTGGATGTTTTTGCCAGCTGAAGCATTCCTAGGAGTAGCGTGTGGCACCCAGCAGCAAGGCAGCTGCCATTTGGCTTGTGGTGAGGCCAACCCTTGCTTGTTGGCAATCAACAGAGCTGTGTTTTGAAGGGAGCAGCAGTGTTGTTTAAGAAAAACAGAGTACTTTGAGAAAGATGGATTAATGCACCGAGCTAGAAAAGCACCAGAGGTAGCAAAGATAATCTCCCTGGTTCTGCAGCACTGGGAGAAGTGGCTGGCAGGTTGCTATCCCACAGGCAAGGGATACAGGGAGATGGATTTGTATCTACCTGGTGTTTGAAAATTCAGGGTTACTCAAAATTAGGCAAATTACTGTTTAAACTTCTCAAAACATCTGAAATGTTTCTAGTGAAGATTATTTCTGTACAGCAATTTAATCCCATTAACCATGGGCTTAATTTTCCTAATTAACTTTGCACATTACTTAGTTTTCTAGGGAATCTACAGCTGAAGAACTACTTTTTTTTTCAGAATTTAGCAGAGAGATTAATGTTAGGACAGTTTTTATATTTTCACCATTTTATCACCTCAGAAGGAGGGGCTAGTTTGTTTTTTTTTTAAAGAAAAATAATATATTACTTTAGGGATCAACTTTCTTTTATTTTGGTTATAGATGCTATCATCTGATATCCATCAATGATACTATTTTTCTGCATATATCCATGTATAACAGTTGTCTGGAAAATCAATGTAAACTTTAAAAGAGAATTAAAACAATGTACAACCTCCTTTATATGTGATAGCAAAGGAAAGCCTTGTACAATTTTATTGTATGCTGTGGAGTGAAAACTGTTGGCTCTCTGTAGTGCTGAAGAGAATCAGAAAAGACACATGGTCAGCTAACGTAGCAAAAGCTAGAGAGTGAAAATAGAAGGAAAAAAGAAAGGGGAGAAAAACAGCTTAAATGGAGTCTGGGGTGGTTTTCTAAGCAGTAAGAAAACCTGTAAGCAATACAGGTCCTACTGCTGCGGCAGGGCCGGGAGAGGGCAGCGCTGGGTGGCAAGAGATGCCCGGAAGAGGTTTTATGGAACTCTGTGGCTTTTTTGTGACTGTTGCAAGGCATCCATCTCTGCAGTTCCATGTCTGCAGCTCCATCACTCAGGAATCCAATTTTTTTGTCTGGACTGTATTTCAGGAATCTTCACTGTGCCTTTTCACCACATTACTGTAAAGTTTCATTCTTTTTTCTCTTCCTACTACACTTAGATCTTTATCTCCCTTCCACATACCCAGTCATTTCATTATGGCTCTGTCCTTAACTTTCCTCTCATCTTTGCATGACATCAGTGTTTTAGAGAGGTTGCTTTTCTGTGTGATATTCCCTATAATTCCTGCAAGAATTTCCACAGGATTGCACGTAGAACATTTACAGCTCATGTTAATGAGACTATAAAGTTGTTTGTCTTCAAGGAATTAGACGTACCCATAATACATTTGCCAGCTCAAATGTGATGAGGTAATAAAGCAAATTCTGCTCTCATTACTCACCTAAGTAATTCCCAAATAATTAGTTTGTCATGCTAGATTGCATTCTTGACTTGGGTATTTGCAAATAATGCCTTATTTTGTGGACAGTCTATGCAAATTTAACCTGCAGCAATAGGAAACCACGTTTTATGTGCACACATCTAAAATAAGGTTTCAAAGGCAACTGAAGCTCAAGCTTTCTGACTTGGCTCCAGGGTTCTGCACTTAAGCACAGTGTCAGCACCAGTGTTACTGGGGCTAAACTAATGGATAGATGCAATTTTTCAGGTCTACTTCAGGGATGTTAGATTTTCTAAGCCAATGACAATAATAGTTGATTAATTGGCCTGAGCAATAGAAAAAAAAATCAAACTTAGCCTGAGCCCTGAAAGTTCACATATATGGTTCTGCATCTTTATATACAAGAAGGTAAGTACCTGAGTTTACTTTCTACATGAGGCTTGTGCAAAAGCATGTTGTGAACATTCAGCTGTGATTTAGAAATATGCAGGTGGTGTAAGGAAAATCCAGAAAAAAAAAAAAAGCCAGTCAATCTGATTCGACGTGCTGACTTTGGAAAGTCCTTACTTGATGAGAACAAAGTAAAGTGCTTCCCGTCAGAAGGAAAAAACAGAGCTACACTTAAGAGAGAAACCCCAAGGTGCCACAAACCCCCTGCAAACTATTTCCACAGGCTTCCTGCACTGACTAAAGCCACCAGTAACCCTTCGTTATTCACTTTTCTAAATACTCCCAGCGATTCCACTTTCCCTATTACTTACTTATTTATTGCCCAGTCATTGTGGCTTTCCCTACGAGGCTCAGGTTGGTCCCTGCTGGGGATGAGAAGCAGAGCAGCTCAGCCCAGCTCAGGGACAAGGTGCTTTGGGAGTTTTTGCCCTTTGCATTTCTTTCTTCAGAAGGGTGTGAGCTGAGGTTTGGTATTTTAACACTTGGCCTGATATTAACTGGGGAGATAGAGCAGATGTGCTTCATCACACTAAAGATCTAAAGCCATCTCTGCTAGCCTGTTATTAATGTGCAGAGATTGACTGGAAACGTTTTGCTTGAGAGAGTGAAATGGCTTTATCAGGAGCCCCTATCTCAGAAGCTGTTTCAAATTTGTATACAAAGCCATTTTGATGCACTGCTCTGACTGATGCAGTAGTGTTTTACTGTACAATTTCATCTATAGATGATGCCAAAGGACAATATTCCACTACATAGACTAATGCATTTCTCTGGAAATAATATTCTGTTTTTAGTGGGACTTTATGCTGCATAAGATGACATTCAGCATAAATAAAGGTGTCAAAATATGGATATTTTGGCATCCAGAAAGCAGGCTTGTCATGATCCCAGTTGAAATATATATTTATTTTTTACTTCAGGTAGCAAAGGTTTATTTTAGCATTTCTTGTAGCACATGCCATGTATAATGTCTAAGTCGGTTTCATTTCGCCCATTGCAAAAATAGTCTATTTGGATTTGTGGCAGGATGAAGATGGAAAAACAGCTTTTAATATTAAATCTTAGGTGAATATTGCGCTTAGGTTTCTTTCCACTATTATTTTTTTCTAGTTTTCTCCCTGTCCTGTCTGCTTTAGAAACTTTGCTATGCTACTCTAATAAACTTTGTTATGCATGTGGCATCTGACCTCATTTGTGTCTTAATGTCACCATTTGGGGATCACCTTTAAACCTTTCATAAAAATTGCCACGTATCCTAATATCGGATAGTGACAGCACCCTCAGAAAGTTTGCAGATGATACCAAGCTGAGGGGTGCAGTTGATGTGCCAGAGGAACAGGATGCCATCCAGAGGGGCTTTATCTGTTCTTCCTTATTCTTCCTATTTTCTTTTCTTCTCCCATATAAAAAATGCACTGTTCCATCTCATTATGTGTAAAAAGGATAGCCCAATGCTTTTTTTAGGAGCTTTAGTCATAAACTGAATACTTTGCTGCAATGAAAACCACCCTTACATTCCTTACAGCTGCATAAATGTTTACCTCAGCTCAAAGAATACAACCTCCATGAAGCTCACCAACAATAATTCATAAAGTATTTCATATCAAGGCGTGCATGAGAGTCTCTTTAAAGTTGATTTGCATGTGTTATGGTAGAACAGTTCTTGTTAACCCTACCAAAGTCCCACAGATGAAGTCATGTGCTGTTCCACCCTGACTATTTACACACTTGTCAGCCCCCAGAATAGCTGTTCTGGTTCACTTGAAAATGCCTGCGAAAAGCTCCTCTCTTAGGTCTTAAGTACTACACTGTCCAAAGCGATGATGTACAACAAAGGATCTAAACTCTTGTTTGGCCAGGGAGCCACTCCATTTAAAAGCAAACTAATAATTAGTAACTTCCCATTCCTGTCCTAGTTAGCAACGTCCTCCTGTAACACCTCTCAGTTAAGTCTCCCCTTTTTAAAGCCAAGTCACTGGGATTGGCTCCTTTTGATCCTGCCCAGCACCTGGACCTTTCGTAATGCCACCCCCTATCCCTGCTGCTCTTAGCTGGGTTAAAGAATACCAAACAAACCAAACAAGAAAGGAGGTTCAGAGTAAATACTAATAATTGTTCTCCTCTGGTTCTATCACTGATTACTTGAGAGAAGAGACCAGCACCACCCTCCCTACAATGACCTTTCAGGTAGTTGTAGAGAGTGACAAGGTCTCCCCTCAGCCTCCTCTTCCTCAAACTAAACAGACCCAACTCCTTCAAATGGTCCTCATATGATCTATTCTCCAGGCCCTTGACCAGCTTCATTGCCCTCCTCTGCACCCGCTCCAGCACCTCAATATCCCTCTTGCACTGAGGTGCCCAAAACTGGAGGAGAGCCACATGTATGTGAAAGCCTTAAAGTTGTTCCTGTGCAGGTCTCCTTGAAAAGCACCCAAAAAAAGTGTTTATAACTGAAGTGCTGGTGAAGGGCATTGAGCTGTGCCAGGAACATTCTTCAATAGCTGTTGGTAGGAGGCAGTCTCTAGCAGTGCTGAAGGTGTTGGGCCTGTGGGAGGATTTACCTCTCCTGTGCTTTCAGAAAGGGATGCTGATTTTTTTCCTTCTCCTACCTACTTGAATTGTTTTGAGTTCCTTACTGTCTGGGGGTGCTAAGTCAACTCTTGACAACACCACTCCTCAGTATCAACAATGTTTTGGTACCCACTTTGCTTTGTACCCTAGAACCCAGAGATGACAGCCTCCTTCCTGAGCTCCATCACCTTTGAATGGTACACCAGGTGAGCAGGGCTGTGTGACAGCCTGGGCTGGTGAAAGCAGGGGTGCTCTAGGGTTGGGCCAGTGTTCTTTCCAGAAGCCTGAAGCACAGGCTGCTTGGGTTTATACCCATGAGATACTCTTAAAACAAAGGTTAGTGTGGGGAAATGGAGCAGCAATGAATAAAAAGTATTATCTTTTATGAGCCCTTCTCTGCTCTTTCTCTTTGAGGATATTTCAATGTGGAGGATGAAATCCCTATTGTTTCAAAGGTTTATAGTCAAGAGGAGGAATGACATCAAATTTACAGCCTGCCTTTGATTTTTGTGGTTTGTGTAGTTCAAATGTATGAAGGAAAAGATGGAAGTGCATGCTGATTCCTTTTCTGTCTCGTTCTTATCACAACTTTCTTATTTCTTAATTTTCTAACTGCCATACACTGGACAGACTGTTTCAAAGATTTTCATATTACAGCCCTCTGACTTTTTTGGCTATCATATTCTATAGCAGATTAATTTAATAAACCCTTTCTTGTAGAGATCATTGCCCCAAGAAAGCAACACCTTCTGTTTTCTGTCTCGTTGTCCTAAAAGATGAGTGTCTCTAAGGCTGTGATTCTTCCCTCTCTTGAGACTTCATTTGAGTTACCTTTGTATTATACTTCCTTAGACATTTACAAAGTAACAACTTGCTCTGTTCAGGAGGAGTGAATTTCTATTTCTTAAATAAACACAATTTACCATGTCAAGATTATTATTGAAAATGAAGTGCTCTTATATATAAACATTTATCAGGCCAAGCTTAACAGATCTGTAATAACTCAGTAGAGCTTCCTTATGCTCAACATGATTTATTACTCCACTCATTTGTGTCATTCACAATGCTACTACACTTAAATATTCTGCTTATTTTATTAGTGCTCACTGAAAATCACAGTGATAATAAAAAATGAATTCTGCTAACTGTGAAAACAATACTAATTACTCCTTTGCCAAATTGTTTTAAAAGCACATTTAGATAAATATCATAAGTAGAATGAGTGATTTTTTTTTTTCTAAAAAGCACAAAACCTGTGCACTGAACAGTGATCATCTGTGCTTGTAATGGCAATACTTATCATTGCACTGGAGTGTTATTATTTGAATCACATATAATGCTGACAAGATTTTGCCCTCTCTGTTAACTGACCAAATCCAATTTGAGATCACTTTACGTGGATTAGCATTTGGAAAACGTGATGTCCAAGTTGAGTTTCCAGCCCAGCAACACTCACAGAGGCTTACAAAGACATTCTCTGTTTCAAAAGAGTAGCATTAATGTTCATCTGTGTTCAAGTGTTTGGCATGGTACAGGGCCTGCTGTAAGGATGGCATCTCTTTTCTAGCTTTTTCAGACCTAAGGAGTAGCATCATCTACATAATTTCAACCTCAATAGAAATACAGCATATACCTTTAGTGATAAAAAAAAATAATTTTAGCATTTCACAGAAATGGGTCCTATTGAAATTCACCTGGGATCATATTACAAATTTCACATATGGACACAACAACTATATGTTCACCACAGGCATTAACAATAATCTAAAATTAGTCTGGAACCTAAGTGAATTGGAATTGAAACCAGAAAATACTTCAAGTAAGTGAACTGTATACAATCTCTTCTTTTTCTCCTTTCCTCATTTTTGAAGGCAGTTCTGTTTTCTTTCACTTCACCTGCAGTGCAATACAAGTTAGAACTTTCCTGGGTATGGATGTATATACTCAATTTAAACTTTGTTTTAATTCTTCTTAGAGTCAGGAAAAAAAAGGCCCTGTTTGCTGCAGAAAGGATCACATAAGCAGGTCACAGTAACTCACAGGCTGTCCTTTCTTGGAGGGAAAGAAAATCCATTGGGTGCTGGTGGATGAGAAGTTCAACATGAGCCATCAGTGTGCTCTTGCAGCCCAGAAAGCCAATTGTATCCTGGGCTGCATCACGAGAAGTGTGGCCAGCAGGTCGAGGGAGGTGATTCTCCCCCTCTACTCCACTCTCCTGAGACCTCACCTGGAGTACTGCGTCCAGTTCTGGAGCCCCTATTACAGGCACGATATGGATGTGCTGGCACGTGCCCAGAGAAGGCCAACGAGGATGCACAGGCATCGCCTTCTTTAGGGCAGACGTAGCTAAGAATCCAATAAACCTTTCAGGCTGGAAAAATTTCTTTTCCCTTCATATGAGTATTTAACATATGAAAGTTGCTTGAGGCATGTCCTGAAGCAGTTACTTAGATGGAGCAGCTGTGTGTCAGTACTGTGCTGGCATATCTTCTCTGCTTCCCACACATTCATTTTCTAGTGTACAAGTAGGGCAGGAATATGACACTGACCAAAAAAAAAAAAAAGCCTAATCTATTTGTTGAGATATTTTATTTTAATTAACTTTTATGATGTACATCTATAAGTTTTTTCTTGTAGACATTGAAAAACTTGGTAGGAAAGTGGTGGGTTCCATAAATAAAACAAAGGAATTAAAACCTGTCAAGCATTACTGGTAAACCTGAGCAGATAGTTTTTAAAGCTATAGCTAAAAGTCATTGCAGGCAGGAGCTCAAGTCACTGTGAAATAAATTAATTGTTTTAGTGGAGATAGCTGGCAGAAATTATGTTTCCTTGCATCACATTTATTGCTTGCACTAGTTCTAATCTTTATATTTATTCCATGAAGAAGTGAACCTGCTTCTCCTTGAGCTCACTTGACATGCCTCTTGTGGAGGCACTCACAAAATTGACAGCAACAGCTATCAAAAAAAGTAGATTTATTTTAACCAAAATTACTCATTATTCCTTCTGACATGACTAATTTACAAGCTGAGATGTCAGTTGGGAATACACATTCTGCACAACCAGTTTGCAACTTTTTGCAAGTTTCCAAAATGCAATAAAAATAATTTATTTCACATGAGACACTCAGACAGATTTTAAGAATACCATACAAATTCCTGGATGTTTTCCCATAAATATTTGAGGTCTATATGAAAAACTTGAACAGATATTAAATAGCTTTAACTTGTGTATTTAATTAATTTTAAACTATTCAATAAATTTCCAGACTACTTTTGTCTTTGAAATGGCAATTTAGCACTTCAAAATGCTGTAAGATAGGTATAGCCATGTATTGTCTCTGAAAATCTTTGTCTCCCAAGTCTCATTCTGGAGTCTGAGGAATGCCTGCTGTTGCCTAAGAAACACCCAGTACAATTAAATACAGAGTCCTTGCTGGGGAGTCAATGAGCTCCAAGAGACTCTGGGATGTTGCTCGTGTGTTTGGTCTTTCCGTGCTTATCCAGGCAGGATTTACTGGGAAAATGCTGGTTGTGATCCCAGGAGCAAGGCTGATGTTGCCTGTCTGATCTGTCCTGAATGCAGAGATGCATTTGATAACACTATACAGCCCACCCAAGTTCTGAGAATATAAGTGCCCAGAAAATTGCCTGCCTTAAGAAGGACACAGCTCATACTGATTCATACCAAACTGGAATATAACATAGGCATAAATCAGCTAATTCACTCTTTGAGCTATTACACCATTTAAAAAATAACATTCCTTCAGCTTCTTTTGAATTTAGGAGTCTTTCTGCTTCTAATGTGAAAATTTGACAGGCCAACATAGAAAGTTCACAGATTTTCCAGGGGAGTGGTGGTGTCAAAACTCCAGTTTTCTTGGTGTTTGTATGTGGAAGTACTGGAGTGATCATATTTTTATTTGTTTCAGTTGAGGACATGGTCTTCTCCCTCCCCATCAGATTTTTCATCAATGGGACCTCTGTAACAAATGTTTTAACTTGGTTTTATTATGTACTGAGAGGACTACTTCCAATCTTTCTTTAGTTCCTGGAGTGTTGAAGGTTAGGTTAAGATGGGGCCTTGAGCAACTTGACAGTGCACACTTTAAATTAACCCTACGTTTATAAAAACAGTGAAAAGATACTTACCTAGTTAATCAATTGGAAATAATTACAGTAGTGTTCTCCCCTACTTTTTGCATGCACAGTTAATTTGATTTACTGGAAAAGAACAAACCCAAACTCAGAAGATTCCTACTGTATGAGATAACTTGTAACCTTTACATTTCCAAAACAAGGACCCTGATGTTCTGGAGCTGTCACTGCCTTTGTTGCTGTCCCTTTGATGATGGATGGAGATGGAGGGGATGGAGTCAGTATGCTACAGTATCAGTCCAGCAACAGGAGAGGAGGTGGAAAAAGAAGAAGGTTTGTAAAGAAAATAATAATAAAAGGAAAAATTGGCTTTAGGAGATGGAAGTTGGTCATATCAGCAAGCAGTCTGGTCTAAAAGAAAGGAGAAAAGTGTTTCAGCAAAAAAAAAAACCAAGTGTTCTTGCTTTGGAACCAGTGTTTCCATTGCAGCTTTGATGTAATTCTGGAAACCATCTCTGCAGGATAGTAGAAGTGACCACGGTAGTAGGGAATCTAATTGCTAATTTATTTACAGATACTTTTAAAGTGTGTCCTTTTGAGAACCATTAGAAAAAGGCCATTTCATCAAACCAGTCCCTGGCCCTGTGTGCTTGTATGTTTGCCCCCTTGCTTTGGAAGTGCTCAATCTGTCATTCTGCTGTATAGCTGTGGCCCAGTCTTCCAACATTTGTTCTCCCCAGTGTTGTGGTGTGGATGTTTGTCAAAACCTGGGGATCTACATTTTTCACTGCTAAAAGAATACAGCATGTATTTGGTATACATTGAGAGGGCATTACTCAGACCATGATTCATGAAGGCATTTAAGCACATCCTTCATTCCATTCTAGGCAGTGTTTTAACTTGACTTTCACCTGAATAGGCATCAACATGAGCCAAAATACATTACTGAGCTGGGGTCTTAAAACATCTGTCAATCATCACTTAACTATACCAGTCTAGTATTAGTACTATCACTCTGGAGAGGGCTCCCAGGGAGGCACCAGTCTGGGGCAGGGGACACCTTCTCTGAAATCCCCCTGTGCGTGCTTGGTGGGGTGAAGCTGGGTGTTGGGGTAGGGCTTGTTCACCCAAAAGCCCATCCCGCAGCGCTGGGTCTCAGTGCCCAAGGGCTGAATAAGGCAAAGCCTCCCAGTGTGTTGGCTGGGGACCTGCCCTGACCAAGCGGCAGAAGGTTGGGTTTCAGCTGGGTTTGGTTTTTCACCTTTAAGCTGTGGCTCTTTCCTCAGAAGAAGATTCACATCTGTTTTGGAGGGTATGTGCCTTCTGGTGCTGGGCTGGAGCACAATAACCTGATTCAGTACTGAATAGATATAGATATACATTGCCAGTAAAACATAATTAAAGTTGGCATTCCCAGTGACTGCAACAGGGGACCAGGAGCCAGAATGCCTGATCTTGGTCTCTAGCACTGCTGATTTTTGGCAAGTTGCTGTAAGAGTCGGCTATTTACTTTACTCGATCATAGCACTGACCACAACAGTGACTATCACTCTGTTATACATAGAGCAGTGCAGTGATTTGCCTGCTTCTTCCCCTGTACATAACAAGGCTCTCCAGTGCTGCAGTCCTGTGGGAGAGGCAGAAAGAAACATGGTGATTTAGAAGCTGAGACTCCCACAGTGGTGCCCACCAAGGAACCCCTGTTATCTTCATTATCTGATATCCCACCATGGTGCCCACATTTTATGAGCTTTCTTATGCCATCCAGTGTGGAGCCAAAGACATTTCGACAGAGGAAAGGGGTGAAAAGTGGGAAGTTGCTCACAGAGAGCCCATAAAACAAAGTCTAGGGATTAGTTAATAATGTGTGGTCTGAGAAAACAAACACGTCTCCCCATAAAGACCCTAGTTCAAATAAACCAGTGCTGTTGTCATTAAAACCCACCATCTGCATGTCTGTTTTCCACTGGGTCTAGTGTGAAATTTAAAGGGACCACTGTGTGGAGAAATAGTCCCCCAACATTGCCAGGTATGATTTCATTGTTTCCCCTAAAGGCACATGCTACCCAGCTCTCAGACCTGCATCTCTGCAATTGCTCCCAAGGTAGATGTTTCCACCCATGGGCTCTCCATGGCCAGCCTGTGCCCCATCACTCACCACCCCAGGCATGGCCTCCTCCTCACTCCACCCTCTGCTCTCCTAACAGCCCACACTGCTGTGTGCAGCCTCACTGCACCAGACAGTGCAGAAATGTGCCTAATGACAAAACTCCAGTACTGAGTGTGAGTAATGTATATAATCGTGAGCATGGGTTGAGGTCTAATATAACATATGCCTCCACATCTCTGGCCTATTGGGTTGCTGCCAACAGCCAGGATGTTCATCTTGGTGGCAGGCACAGAGGCTAATCTGGTTTTGCTAAAGTCCATTCCTTGTTTTCCATACTGAATTCTTATTAGTTCATCATGGCTTTCTAACTTACCCAGTCATCCCAACTATCACACTTATAATCCTGTAGATCCTCGCCCTTCAATGGACTGTTTTTGAGGAGTTTGGTGTCAATCTGTGTTAGGCCTGATGCTGTTTGTCATCATTGTTAATGAATAAAGAAGTGTAACAGTGTAAAATACCACTGTCCTAATAACTGGTGAATAATGGCAATGGAGGGGGATCATATTCATTTACTTGGCTTACTCAGGCAGCTCTGTCCATTCAGATCTGAACTAACACAACACAAACAGGCCGTAAAACTTAAGAAAAATATCCAGGAGAGATGAAGCTGTGGAGCCAAAGGCAAAGTCCCCATGGAGGTGGGAGCAGTTCAGCCCTCCCCACTGGTTAAATAAGGGTTTTCTGGTTTTCAGAATAAATTGATATAAAGGTATATTTATAGTACAGGGGCAAAACTAGTGCAATTATATCAAAATTAGCTTAAAATTGCACGTGTGTTCATCCTTTAGAGAGCCATGGTAATGCACCATTCAGTGTGTTGCCTGAACATTTGTGCAGCTTCTGAGTGATACCAGACTGAGTTCTTCCTCATCCTTCACTCCCTCATCCTCCCCTCCTCCTCCTTCACTTCTCAGTCTCCCTCTCTCTTCACCTTCCTCCCCTTCCTCATCCTCCCCTTCCTCATCCTCCACTTCCTCATCCTCTGCTTCCTCAGCCTCCCCTCCTCAGCCTCATGCTCCTCAGCCTCCCCTTCCTCATCCTTTGTTCCCCCATCCTCCCCTTCTCAGCCTCCCTCTCTCCCCACCTTCCCCCCCCCTCCCCCCCCTCCCCCCCCCTATCATCTCAAAGGAAAAAAAAAAATTGCTAGAGAATGAAGCCAAGAAAAATCCAGCAACAACTCTGAGTAATCCCTGAATCCTTTGTTTAAGCTAAAAATAAATTTTCAAGCATGGGTGAAATGAAATAAATGAAAACTGACATTCATCAGATGAGCTGTGAATGCAAAATACACTATAAATCTTTTTAACTGGGTGTGCAGAACAGTGATTCAAAAGCTAACATGCATAATAAAAACATTATATAATAGATGGCGCTGTGGGCCCAGAACCAACAGGCCGAATGCCGGCGTGGCAGCTCGCACAGTAGGGCGAGTGCAGCTCATGTGGTGGATCTCAGCTCGAGAGGACAAGGGCGTTCTCATCCTAATTGACCCTCAAAACAGAATGGTAGGCACTTGCTGCAGAGCCAAGGCTGCAGCTCTGGCTGAGGGATCTGCACCATCCACCCCGGAGGTGACCAATGCCTCCACCCAGATGGAGCTGCTGACGGTAGAGGCTGAGGTCCCTTCCACAGCCCTGCTCTCCAGGTTCTACCTCCCTCCAGCGTTTGCCATCCCCCGCCATGGTGCCAGCAGACAAGGACATGGACCCAGGCACTAGCCAGCTGGTTACAATGCCCCGTGCATTTGGTCACGCCCAGGATGTCTGTGGGTGACAAGTTATAAAGGATTTGTTCAGAAGTGGGTAGTTGATGTGTCTCCTCTGTCTTTGAGTGAACCCTGTGAGCAGAGCTGGGGGAGCTGCTTGACTCCTGCCCACTGGTTTTGGGCCTCGGGACTCCCAAAATTGGCGTTTCTGATCCCAAAAGCTGCTCAAATTGCTGGTTTTGTGCCCCAGGGCTCCCAATATTGGTGTTTCTGAGCCCAAAAGGTCCTCAGATTGCTGGTTTTGAGCCCCCAAGCTCCCAAAATTGATGTTTCTAACCTCCAACTTCTGCCTTTTTGGCCTCCCGGGGAAGGTGGTTTCCACTCGGCGCTTATTTTTGGCCTGAAATCAGCAGGTTTTGGGTGTATGTATTGTTCATGATAGCCATAGTTAGAGGAGATACTGAAGGAGTCTAACTTCTAAGAAAAGACCTTCAAAATTCAGCACGAGCTTTAATTCATGCCAATGCCAGAAAAGTATCCTGATGCTGTGTTTACCAATGTAAGTTTCTTCTGATGCATTTGGCAGTTCCCACTGGTCTTTATAGTAAAACAGCAGTGCAGTTAACCTAGCTTGAAAAGCCTCCCCCTCAGGGCACTGTGTGATGAGGGAGCAGGATCACACTGACAGTGTCTGAACTTCAGCTAAATTACTTTGAATTCTGTATGGGAGCCTGGAGAAATAATGGAAATTATATTATGGTTGTTGAAGAGAAGGATAGAAGATTTTATAACCATTACATCTCTAAATCTTGTTGGTATTTCAGGGATCAAACACTGATTTGTTATCTGCTTGGGTTTTTTTGTTTTGTTTTGTTTTGTTGTGTATAAGCACTCCTATTGTTTCTCTAACAGATGAAACAGTGCTGTCTATCTGTGTTCCAATTGCCTGGTCAATTCCTGCTTCCCTAGAAAGTGATGCCAGCAGCTTGGCTTTCCTACCATCTCATTCCAGGCTTCCAGCCCCGGTATCCCTGCATCGGAGCAGCCAGGTGATAATGTGCTCTCCTGGATGACGTCTGAAATCCTTTTGCATGTCCCGCAGGTCGCTCAGGGACAGGGACTGGGTGAATACCTCTGTTACCACCTCTTCCTCCTGTTCTTCTGATGGTCCCTCTTCATCCGTTCCTGAGTGTCACGGTGCCTGAGAGTCACAGTGCCTTAGTGTCACAGTGCCTGCGAGTCACAATTCCCTTGTGTCACAGTGCCAGGGAGTCACAGTGCCAGAGAGGTACAGTGCCTGAGTGTCACAGTGCCTGAGTGTCACATTGCCAGAGAGTCACAGAGCCTGAGTGTCACAGTGCCTGCGAGTCACAGCGCCACAGAGTCACAGTGCCTTAGTGTCACAGTGCCTGACTGTCACAGTGGCAGGGAGTCGAGGGATCCATCTTTTGGCAGACTTCTGTTTTCCTAGGAAGGCTCTTTGCAGCTGCAGTGTGCTTAGAGCCCTGGGCTTTGTGCTTTTCAAAAGCTAACCCTAACCCTAAGCCTAACCCTAGCTCCAGCAGGAAAAGGCACATGGGGCTGAGGCTGGATGCAAGGAAAAAGGGGTGGAGGGATCCATCTTTTGGCAGACTTCTGTTTTCCTAGGAAGGCTCTTTGCAGCTGCAGTGTGCTTAGAGCCCTGGGCCACACTGTTAAAGTTTTGCAGTTAATGGTCTACTTTTGTGATCGCTTTTAATCATGAAGATGTGACACTTAGTAAAGAGATGTATGTAAAAATACTGTAATAATAAGGAATTTTTGGTATAGTTTTATCTGACATGGATTTATCTTCTTTTTTCAATAATTTTGCTATTTTTGCTTACAAAACCTTAATAGGTTAATACTTGATAGCAAAACAAATAAGATTAATTAAATTTCTATATATTCATTTTTATATTCAGTTGTATCACTCAAGCATCTCTTCCTCCACTACCCTGTACAATCTGAGATGGAAATGCCTACAACTGGTAGTCTGTCCATAGAGCAGAATCCAATCTAAGCAGGTGAGCTGTGGCATGAGCATTCCCAGATGTTAAAAGAAGAAGAGGTGAAATTTAAATAACTCTTCAGTCCCTCAATGGGAAGTAGGAGAGAATAATTTGTCAGTGTACTATCCTCCTAACAATTCTGATCTTTGGTTATTTCATGCACATAACGGGTGTTAAGTATTACTATTAATGCCAACCTGTCACACAAGCATCCTTTCCAAATGGGTCCTCTGGAAAACTTATTTCATAGCAAACTCTTCTATGCCTCCAGCCTTTTTACAAGGTGTTTCCTCCTTAAAATTTTGTTTGTTTCTTGGCTTTATGGAAACTTGGGACTCCCTTCCAGTTCCTGCTGAATGGAGCCTCTGCTCATTTCCCCAGAAGTTGACATCACTGTCCCCAGCTCTTTACTGCTTGGCGCAAGGTGCTGGTATTGGAGCTGCCCCCCCCCCAAATCGACTGGGGGGGGTCAAGGTGAAGGTATTGGAGGTGCCCCCTCCCCCAGATGGACTGGGGGGGGTCAAGGTGAAGGTATTGGAGGCCACCCCCCCCAAACCGACTGGGGGGGGTCAAGGTGCAGGTATTGGAGGTGCCCCCTCCCCCAAATGGACTGGGGGGGGCCCAAGGTGCAGGTATTGGAGGGGCCCCCCCCCCAAACCGACTGGGGGGGGACACCAACATGGCGCACAGGAAGACCCGTGCCCAGGGACTACAGTTCTCGGAATTCCTAGGACCAGCAAAATGGCGCACAGGAATCCCTGTGCCCCAGGACTACAGCTCCCGGCATCCCGATGGACACCAACATGGCGCCCAGGAAGCCCCGTGCCCCACGACTACAGCTACCAGCATGCCGTGGGCACAAACATGGCGCCCAGGAAGCCCCGTGCCCCGGGTCTACAGCTCCCGGCATGCCGAGGGACACCTTGTGGGGAAAAAAAAAAAAAGAAAAAAAAGGAGCTGTGAGCCTTACTCCAGTGCAGAAAACACACACACATATAAATGACTATTTATGATGCAAGTTCATAAAAATTCTAAAATTGATCAACATCTTTATCATGACACTACACACTGTTTTTCCAGAGAACAGCTCTTTTTTTTTTTTTCCAAAGTGTTTCAAACCTCTTGGCAATTTAATTACTTTTTGAGATTGTAATACTTTATTTCCCCCGTTTTAGGATCCACCGCCATTTCTTTGACTCTGCATAAAGGCATTCTGGGATAGAAGGAAGGGTAGAGGAGAACACACAGGTACCTGAGGACCTAATCATGTCACAGGGACAGTAAAGAGCAAAATTTCTCTCATGTGTATGATCCTGTTTCAATGGGTTCGTTCACCTGCATCATCCAATCCAATTCTTACAATAGGATTTTAAACGGTGGCAGGAAAGTGAAATAGTGCCTCCAGCCGACAGCTTCAACATGCTCTTAAACCAGTTCAAGCTCATTTTGGGGACCGATCTTCCCCTCCAGTGAGCCCTGGCTGCTGGGAAGCACTGGGGGGTGTGGAGGAGGGTGTTTGGGGGTCACTTGTCCCCTTCTCCCACCATAAACCAGTTAGAACTCATTTTTGGGACCATTCCCCCCCTCCACTGAGCTCTGGGGTGCAGGGCGTGGGGTGGGCTGGTTCGGGGGGTACATTTCCCCCTTCTCCCACGGCAAACCAGTTTCTACTCATTTCTGGCTGCGGCAAGAGCTTCGGCCTCAGCTGCAGCCTCTTCCGGCACCGCCGCGCCCACACCGGCCAGAGGTCATACCATTGCGCCGGCTGCGGCAAGAGCTTCCGATGGCGCAAATACTCTGGCACTGTTAGTGGAAATGTGAACCTCCCTTGAGGGCCTTTTCCATCTAATTAATCCCAAATTGACTCTTTTCCATCTTTATTCCTTGAAGGCAGGGGACTTGTTTTTCCAGGTACTGGCTGCTTTTTCCTTAAGACCAAGCCAAAGCACAAGAGTTGATGAGAAACTCATGGTTGGTTAGTCTCTCCCCCACTGGTGTGTTTTAACCAGGTCTTCTTCCAAGGAAGATAGTGTTGCATCACATATGTGACCTAACCTTGGTGTGTGTGCTTTCTGCACATCAAAGAGCCAAGCTAAAGCAATTAAATCACTGAAAATATATTGATTTATTCAGTGAAGGTGTCAGGCACTGCATGGGGAGACTCATGACCTAATTCCTTACCCAGCTGGGGTCTGTGGGGGGCACCCCTGTGCCCCACGGTATCCCCAGGCAACGGACCCCTCCTGCCCGGGGGCCCTGCGGGGTGTGGGAGCAGTGGGGCCGCTCCCTGCCCCTCCCCACTGCCCCTCCACCAATCAGAGACTCCCCAGAGCTGCACCCTCTCCCTCAACCAATCAGAGCCCAGAACCCTCCTCTTCACAGCCAATCCAAAGCGTGGGTGGGGGGAGAGGGAGGTGCGGCCGCTTCCCCGCCAGCCAATTGGACACTTGAACTTCCTGATACTCTTCATTCATCTCCCTAAGGGACAAATGCTCATTTTTTTCAAAGATGTACTTTCTTGCATAAAAACTTTTAATCAATTTAATTATAAGTAGAGAAAGAAAAAGGTGTAGCATTAATTATTTGTTATTACTAATTTCTTAAGGCTAATTCCAGTTGTGGAGAAGACAGTGACTGGCATTTTTTTATTGAAATGTTGCACAATATCTTGATGCTCCTCTTATTATCATTAGTCATATCTCTCTTAGTAGGTCCATGTCTTACTTGAAAGCATGTCTCCAGAAACCCATATTAATGGTGCACTTCAGTATCCACTGCATGGGCAATGTTGCAGTCCCAGAACATGGCGTCCACAAAGAGAAGCAGCAGAAACTACAGATCACAACCAGATAAACTTTCTAGACTCTGCCTGCACTAATTTACAGCTCCTTATTAGTCTGGTGAGGTACACCTGGGTAAGGGACCCTGCTCCTAGGTTTCAGAGGATTGCTTCTGCTACTCCTCCTCCTCCTCTGTGTTTCCTCTCAGGTCTAAGCAAGGACCCGCTGTGGCCCCGTGCGAAGGGCACCCGCTGGCCCCAGCAGCACTTCTCTGGAAGGAAGGACAGCTTAGAAAGTGTTCTGGCCTTGTGGCACTGGGTCTCTGCCACGCAGAGGCATGTGAACCAGCGGTCACCACACAAGCTGTTTCCCGTCCCGGCCCCCGGGGACCGCCGCATGCACACCCCCCCCCTCCCCCCCCGGGTGGGGCTGGGGGGGGGGGGGTTTCCTGTGGTCACGGCTGACGGGGGGGAAGCAGCTTGGGAAGCGCGGCCATGGGCAGGGGCGTGTTGTGGGGGCTGCAGGGCCCCATCCTGCACCGCAGCGCATCGCCCAGGCCCCGCACCTCGCCGCGCACCCCCAGCTCCGCTCTGCTCTGCACAGCCCCATCCCCTCTCTGGCCGATCCCCTCCCCCCCCCGCCTCCCCCCCCCCCCCCCCCCCCCCCCGCCCCTAGAAAACAAAATTTGATTCCATAAGGACAGCATTAAAAACTGTAAATATATTAAAGCTATAAATGTATTTGGCCTCAATTTTATGTATTTCTGGAATTTAAGCTTATTCTGTTGGCAGCTTGGATCTCTCACTGAATGTACTTAGGCAATTCTGTCTGTATTCAAAACTTGCCATTTTGTGCTGAATGAATCCTGTCCTTTGTACAGATTGATTGTGCAGTCATATATGATGATTTGTATAATCATGTAAATCCTGCCTGATGTGTTCTGGAGCAGTATCCTGTCCCATTCTGAAATGCTTTCCCAGGCATCTATCCACAGACACAGGCCAGGCAGAGCTTTCTGTAGCTTTCTGTTGCTCTTTTGATCCAGTCCAGCCTTTGTTAATGGAGGAACTGGGATGACTGATCTGTGACCAGTTCCCCTTCCTTTAGCAGAAAACTTGGCAGTCGTACCATTGCATTTGCTTAGCAGGTGTGTCAGTGCAACTGAAGCTCTTGTGGCTGTTGACAGCTTGCTTAAAACAAGCAACAGTACTTTTTAAGGTATAATAATCTTTGGAGGGATTTAAGAACTTGGGAATCTAAATGACTGACATCCTGTCTCAAGACATCACCTAGTAGTACAAACCAAAAAGTGGTACATTCTTGTACCCCCCTTTTTTGTATTTGTGCATGTGATTGCTCCTTTCTAATATCACTGCTTTGCCTGGTCTTTGTTGAATTTTATCTTCTAAGTCACAGAATTTCTCAGGTTAGAAGCAGTTTGAATGGTAGATCTTACCATTAGTGTGACCTCTGAATTTGTTTCAGACCTGCATACCTCCAACTTGTATTTGTTTTTCATGAACAGTGATTGCTCTTAGGATGTCTTGGCTTTGAATACCAAATACTCTTGAAAGACAGAAATCTTTTCCATCTAAGGAATGGTCACTAGTGTTCATGGTAAAGGCACTTATAATAAATTAGTGGCACTGTGATGGATCTACTGAGTCTAGCCTAGACAGAACTATTATCATAGATAATAATATCTCAGCTGGATTAATGCACCCTGGTTAAGCAGGTTCTGATTATACAAGATCTTGGCAAAACTTAGAACTGTGAGGTCTTAAAATTCACATCCTTTTGAGACAAATAGAGGACAAGCACCTGTTTCTTCAAGGCTGAATCAGTAAGTTATGAAAATTACAGAATAACCTGACTTCCAACACATTTGACGACTGCTCCCCCAGGTACGTATGTAGTGTTATACACAAAGATGTCTTGACTATTATAAATATTCAGGAAAAGTTCGTACCTAAGTCCCTCATATCCGTAAAAAAGTTGTCCTTCTGGCTTTCTTCATCAAGAAATGTCTTCATTTCTGCTTCTGCTTTTTGCCTGGAAGGAAGAATATGAGTTTTACAGAAGCTTTCATTTCTTATTCATTAAGTTTTCAAGAACGATAAGCCTCAAGTACGCTAATAAGCAAGTAAAAAGTGTGATTCTTTGCCTGGGAAGGCCATGAAGGTGGTGTGGTAATGTGTTTTTCTTCCTCTGGTGGCCTGTCTGGGCCAAATACAGGAGTGCTCCCCACACTTTTCATACCTTAATTTTCTGTAGGCTAGAGAAGAATTAATGCTGCCTAACTAGTGACTCACTGCAGCCAGGGCGTGTTGGCCTTCCTGCTGGCACTCAATTTCTGTTACCTGGCTGGTGTGTTTTCCACTCATGCACTCAATGTTGAGCTGATCCCTGGATTCAGGAACAGGGGTGTCTTCCACTGGTCAGATGCCTGTGCGCCCAGTTTGTGTCCCTCGGGATGCCGGGAGCTGTAGTCCCACGGCCCGGGGCTTCTTGGGGGCCATGTTGGTGTCCCTCTGCATGCCGGGAGCGGTAGTCCCGGGGCACGGCTCTTCCTGTGAGCTATGTTTGTGCCCATGGCATGGCGGGAGCTGTAGTCCCGGGGTACGTGGCTTCCTGTGAGCCATGTTTGTGCCCCCGGCCTGCCGGGAACCGTACTCCCGGGGGACGTGGCTGCCTGTCTTGTTAAAGTAAAATTACATGAATGAACCCCAGTTCATATTTATGAATATTTTCATTTACCTGTGCCTGCCAATACTCATTCATAACTATGAACAAAAGTCTTTTTATCAATTAGTTAATGAAATTTGAAGTACAAGGCAATTTACATTTCTTCAACCAAGAACTACTAGTGCATTCAGAATATAAAACTCATCCTCTGCTGGACAATAGGGAAAAAAAAACCCCAACAAACTTAGAGAGAGCAACTTGAATTCCCATTATTATTAGGTACTTGCTGAAACACTCTAGGCACTTGGTGGAAGACTTCAGGGCAACACTGAGCCTGGGGAGACTTAACCATGTTCTGCAGGTGTCCCTCTGCCAAGGAGAGATGAAGATGGGGCAGCCACCCTCCAAAGTGAGCTGTGTTCTCTAAGCACCTCCGTAATGAATTCAGGTGAATATGTTTCCTAATATGAGTGCCAAATCAGCCATGTGCATATGGGCTCAGTCTGCCTAGATTTTCCCCAAAGGCCCATTCCCGGCTTTCTTCGAAGCACGGACAGGCCCCCACGCCCCCCTTTGGGGAGCCTTCTCCTCTGCAGGCTGCACCCCCCGAGTTCTCCCAGCAGAGGGGTTCCAGCCCTCCCAGCATTGCTGGGGCTCCTCTGGCGCCGCTCCACCAGGTCCCTGTCTCTGCTGTGCTCAGCACGCCTGGGTTGGCCCCAGCACTGCAGGGGGGGGCGCTCTCCGCAGAGCCCTCGGACAAGGGGGCCGGAGCCCGTGATTGACTGTCAGCTGGAGAGAGGGAAGGGCACCGCAGCCCGCCCGGCCCTAGGGACCCTTCTCTGAGCCCTTTGTTCAGCCCTCCCCTCGCTGCCACCGCGCCGGGGCTGCTTTCCAGCCCTTTGCTTTCCACCTGGTTCGCGTTAACAACCGGCAAAAGCTGAAGCGTGACGAAGAGAATTTGTCCTGTTATTGCGGTTGTGCCCCGGCCGAGGTAAGCTGCTGATCAGGAACCGCCGGCGGGCTCTCAGCATAGAAGATTCTTGGAAGTACAAAGCATTCACCAGCCAGTGAGATTTTAATTCAGCTGAGAAAGGACTAGTCTCCACTACAGCACCACCACGCTCTAGTGCTCTGGAACACACAGTGCACCTGACCACTATGAAATTTTAATTCCAATCTTCCAGTTGAATATGAATGGATCCTCAAACCATCTCCTGTGCTTTGTGTGCAACATGATCCCTCTAAACCTATCTCCGAACACGTTCTGCATCCAGTCATAAGTAAGTTTTGGACATCTTGTAGTGAGTCAGTGTGAATCTTGTCTCTATCAGATCTGTCATTCAGTAGCTGTTTGGATCAGAACAACACATTGTTCACTTCCAATTGGTCAAGGATTAACTGTTGTTAAAATCCAGTGTTTTCTTCTCCCTCTCCCTCTCAATAAATCTGAAATTGTTACTAAGTCAGGGCCATGTCTTTACTTTCTCTTATCCCATCTACTTCTCTCTTCTTTCATCTGTTTTTCCCTGTCTTTCCCCAAACATGTAATTACTCCTGTTTTAATACTAGTGGTGCTCTCCAAACAGTACTATTTTTTGTGTACTAAGATAGCTGTGGTTTTGAAACCGACCTTTTTACTATTATAAAAACATTAAAAAAGCAAGGTAGGCTGTCAGTGTGGTTGTGAGTGTGAAAGTCAGCAGTCGGGCATTAATCTTTGTCATAAATCCACTGCAAGCTGCTCCTAATGTTCTTTACTGTTTGTCTCACAAAATAGGTGATAAACCTAAACCATCCAGGTCAGCTAAAACAATGGTAAAGAAAACCCAAAAGTGACATCTGTTGATGAAAGATGTGCCGTTGTTTGATCTGGTTTGGTTTTGTTTGTTTTGGTTTTTTTTTCTTTATGCAGACATTACTGGATGAGACTGAACACACTAACCATAGAACAGGTCATGTTAGTCTCATCCTTAAGACAAGTGAATATACTAGTTTATCTCTGTTAAGGTATGCAAATGTGAGAAAGTAATGTTTGATGGGATATAACTATAAGAAACTTCTCTGAGCTGAAACTTTGAATCCTTTTGGTCTTTTATTTTTATTATTTTTTTAAATCTCTATTGGTGTCTGTTTTTTTAATGTAAAAATGAAATATCTGAATGAATCAAACTTTGATGTTCCATTGTGTAACTGTTAATCCCACTTCCAAGTTACTAAAACATTTTAAATACACTCAAGCATTAAAAGTATTTGGATCTGCAGATAGTAGCTTGTGTGGTAAACATGAATGGTCCAGCCGGGCGCTGGGTCCGCCCGCCATGAGCCTCCCCGCTCGCTGCCTCTTGGCACAGTCTGTCGGGCTGGAGGAATAACCCGGGCACTGCCCACGCTGGGGGGACCAATCCTGGCAGGGCCCACCTGGGAGAGGGCTGCAGCCTGGGCACTGCCCTTGGTTACAGCTGGGAGATGAGGTGCCTGCCCCCGGCTGATGCCGAGGGATGTCTGTGCAGGTTGAACCTGCCCTGCACAAAAGGAGCGTGACCAATCCCTGGTATGAATTTGTAAAATGTGCTTTCGTGCCTGATTAGAAGAAAAAACAATATAAATTAAAATTAGCAAAGCAGATCCATATCGTATTTTAGACAAAAATATTTGTTAAAGTGAATATAAAGTTATTTTACTTGGTTTTGTGATGTCACTGAGATGTATAAAACAGAACTTAGCACTCAAAAGTCTCAAGAGCAAAGGTTTTCCCTTTCTTATTTTCATATATACTGGAAAAATGCTGCTTATATACAAAAATACAACGTTTCTGGAGAAGAAAAGTTTTGTCTTATACTAACTGACATGGTAGCAGTTTGTCTGCAATTAAAAGTGCTAGAATATAAGTAAATGAAAAGTTTAATTAAGCACTGAAGTGAATGAATATGAGACCAAGAGTCGTGGCAAATCTTATTAGCAGATGTAATTTTGAATTATTTATTTAGCTGCAAGTCTGCAGCTCTATTTCTTCTAAGTATGGCAGCTGTATTTCAAAGAACTGCCTAGTGGCGTTTTTAGGTTTTATTTCCCCCTTTCTTTTTATTATCTTTGGGGGGTTTTTGGGGATGTTCGGGGGGGGGTGGGGGGTGTGTGTTGATGATTGGATGGATTATGGTGTTTTGTCTTGTGTTGTTTTTTTTTTTCACTTGGACAAAAAATACATGGATAGACATTTCTACGAGGAAGTGATGGAGTAATAGTGTTCACACACAATATACACAGCTTGTGTCTTTTAATGAATTAAGAGTTTAACTAGTCGCCCCGTTTTGGGGCCAGAAAGTGGGGAATTGGGTCGGGCCCACCCAGAGCACCTCCCCCGGGACCCCCATCCCAGTTTGGGCCCAGTTTGGGGGGGAGGGGGGCACTGGGACACCCGGGCTCCCAGTTTGTCCCCAGTTTGTCCCCAGTTTGGTGCTGGGGGGGGCACTGGGACACCAGGGCTCCCAGTTTGCCCCAGTTGGGGGCGGGGGGGGGTACTGGGGCCCCCGGGCGCCCAGGTCGCCGCGGTCTGCGGGTCACGACACCTCAGGCGAGTGCCGCCCTCGCGCGCCCCCTGGTCCGCGCCCGGGGGCCCGAGCGCCGGCCCGGGGCGGGCTACGGGGGGGGGGGTGGGGGGGTTACTGGTGGTCCCTGCAATGCAAATGTCTCCAGTTCACATACTGGGAGCCACGAGGCAGCGGGGGGACACACAAGACACCCCCAAACTGGGGACAGCGGGGTCATGGGGCTACAATGGGGGGGTCACGGGGCTATAATGGGGGGGGATTTTCATTGCATTGGATAACATTTTCTTTTCTATTAGTTGTACTCTCAACAGTATTTTAGAATGGTATTTGGAGATGGTTCCCCATTGTGTTCCCATTTTCCTCACTGCCAGCTATTGGCTTAGCTCAGCTGGACAGAGTTGTCTTTCAGCCCATAAATGTCACATGTCAGTACAAGGAAGGAAAAGAAAGATTACATTTTCTATTTAATTTTATGATCATCAATCTGAAATCTTTGGGGATACCCCATCTTCAGCCTTTCAGAAAGCAGGGTTACCACTGAAACACAAATTTGGCAAGGTATGTAGATAATGAACAGATTAATTCTGTGTCTTGCTGTAGGATTTAGAGTACAGCTGCAAGTCACTTACGTAGGAGTGGGTGTCTAAAGTCTCCTCAGCAGATTAACTCATTAGGGGTTTAGTGACACATACCATCCTGTTGATTTTTTTCTGTATTTTCTTGCTCAATGGCTGAGAAAATATTCTTCTAATAGTTTCAGCCCTGCCATTGGCCCTCCTGGCTACCTGGGCACACTGCAGGCTCAAGTTCAGCCTACCATCAACCAGCACCCCCAGGTCCCTTTCCACTTGACTGCTCTCCAGCCACTCTGACCCCAGCCTGTAGCTCTGCATGGGGTTGTTGTGGCCAATGTGCAGAACCCGGCACTTGGATGTGTTCAATCTCATGCCGTTGGACTCTGCCCATCTGTCCAATGTTCATTTAGCTTTTCATATGGAAATATGTTTTCTGAGTGTACCATTAGTGTAATGTCTTAATAGGGCATGGTAACTCTTGACATCATTATTCCTAATGAATAATTAAGGTCTTTGACAGAACATTATTTGGAAGCTGCTTGTATCCCCCTCTTAGTGACTACACATATGTTTTAAAATACATAAGCATCACAGTAACACATGGATTGCTCTGTGCCTTCTGCATATGGAGTGTTCTCATTCAACATCTCTTTCAGCACCTATAAAGGGAACAGTGTTGTCTCTCCCCACCAAACGGGAGCGATAGGGAGCTATAGTGGGTCTGGGGGGTCTACAGGGGGCTGTAGGGGTCTGTGGGGTTTATGGGGGCTCTATAGGTGCTATAGGGGTCTATAGAGGGTCTGTGGGCTCTATAGGGGCTCTATGGGTGCTGTATGGGCTCTATGGGTGCTATAGGGTGTATGGGGGTCTGTGGGGTCTATAGGGTCTCTAGGAGGACTCTAGGGATCTACCGGGTGTCCGCGGGGTGCACAGGGGCTCTATGGGCCCCAGCTTCAGGAGAGAATGTTCTCTCCAGGGTGTGGCTTTTATCATACTTTCTGTAGGTGGGGCTAGATGCAATGATATGTTTTTATTATCTGTGAATTCTCAACCAGAAGAATAATACAAAGAAACAGTGGCACCAAATTGGTTGTGTTTTGTTGGGACTGCTGTTGAAATTGTAAAAATATTGGACTAGGCTGTAATAAAAACTATTTCCTATCTACTAACCTTGTGGCAAGAGGAGGAACATGCCAAATACAAAAATCTTTTGCTGGTTTACCCCCCCGCCCCTTTAGGGCCCACATATGAAGTTACACATTTCCTGAGCAGTCCTTTCCTCTGCAACTCCAAACTTTTCAATTCCTTAGTCAATCACTGCAATTCAGGCCACAGACAACAAGAAAACACCTACAGATGTACTGAAACCTTGAGGTGGCCTTCTCATTTTCAACATGGAAACCAACACTGCTGAAAACCTCAACAGATTATACTTCAGGCTTTTAAAAGCCGAAGAGGGCAGGAGGAGGATGGGGGGGGCATTCGGCTTTGTCCTCTGAGCGACTGCTGCATGTTTGGGAGCTCTGCTTCCTGGACTCGGCCCAACATCACCTGTGGATGGGAAGTAGAGAATAACAACTTTATCTGTCATAACTCACAGCTCTTTTCTTTTCGTCTTATTCTTTCCCTGCGTGCTGTGCTGATGGAGGCTGGGGGGAGTGATAGAAGGGCTTGATGGGCACCTGGTGCCCAGCCAGGGTAAATCCAGATATCCTGGGGTGTTAGCAGGGAATGGAAAGGATTGGAACAGAGAATTCCTTCCCTTGGCTGTCACCGGTGCTTTGTTCCTGAGGTGACTTTCTTGCTGCCACCCTATTCTTTAATAACCTTTGATATCTCTGTCTACATATAAATTCCTATTTTTTCATAACCCTCTGTTATCTCAGTATACATATAAATCCCTATTTTTTAATAACCCTCAGTATCAGTGTATACATCTAAATTCCCACTGCTTTCCAGTGAGCGCGCGCCCCCCCCCCCCCCCTGCCCGCCTCCCCCCCCCCCCCCCCCCCCCCCTTCGAGACCCACCCCCCAGGCACCCAAAAAGAAGAAAGGAGAGGAGTTAACTTCGTGCCCTTTGTCATTTCTATTTGTTTGTTAGTTTTGTTTGCTTCCCTCGTAATCTGGGGTTACTCCGATCAACCCGCTCATCAACTAATTTAATTAAAAAAAAACTTATTTTATAATCTGATTTCGGGGGGGGGGGGGGGGGGTGGTTGTGTGGTTGTTTCTGAGGGAGAGAGTGTTTAAAAACCCAGAGGAAAATCAATTCTCAAACCAAGCAAATTGTTGGAAGGAATGGGCTGCTATAAAACTAGAAATTACTTTAAACTCCCTTTTTAAAGTAGAAGAGATTTGAAATGGAGGATAATGTTTAAAGCAGATTTTTGAGAGCTCATCAACTTGTCTGAGCTTATATTATATAGCTTAAGTTATAGGAAGGAGGAATTTCTCTATGTTGGTGTCGAACTGGAGAGGATGTGGGCCACCACGTCGGCACTGCGAGCGGATCCGCGACCTCAGTATGGCACTGGGAGGGCTCTGGGACACCAGTATGGCACTGGGAGAGGCTCTGGGCACCAGTATGGCACTGGGAGGGCTCTGGGACACCAGTATGGCACTGGGAGGGCTCTGGGACACCAGTACGGCACTGGGAGGGGCTCTGGGACACCGGTAACGCACTGGGGCGGTCTCCGGGACCCCAGAACGCCACTGCAGGCTAGCAAAGTTATTGTTTATGGCATTGCAGTTAAGACAGAGACAGAGTGGGATAAAGAATGTGCCTTCTGCTCTTGGGGCCAGCAGAGTTATATTTATTACTGTGCCTCTGTCTGTGTCTATAGTGGCAAACTAAATAGATGCAGAATGTGTGACTGGCTGTGTTTAATTGTTGGCACAGCCAAGGATGAAGGGCCTGAGGAGAGCTGTGCACTGGCATCCCTGTGAGCCTCCCCTTGGCTGGTGCCTCTGTGATCCCCAGTCCCCCGTAAGTCCCAGTATGCCACCACAAGTCCCCAGTAAGTCCCAGTATGCCAGCCCAAGTCTCCAGTAAGTCCCAGTATGCCATCCCAAGTCTCCAGTAAGTCCCAGTATGCCATCCCTAGTCCCCAGTAAGTCCCAGTATGCCATCCCTAGTCTCCAGTAAGTCCCAGTATGCCAGCCCTAGTTTCCAGTAAGTCCCAGTATGCCATCCCAAGTCTCCAGTAAGTCCCAGTATGCCATCCCACCTCTCCTTGGCAAGCTCCCATCCTGCTTCCAGCTTAAGCCTCGTGTTCAAGCGTTTGATCCATCCACGTTCCCAGGATGTGAATATGAACTACTCTTCTTGTGTTTGGAGAGTGGGAAAGGGGAGAAGACAACAGGAAAGATGCTTGAAATGGCCCCTTGTTGCTTCAGTGTGGGTCTGGCTCCCGCTCGTATCTTCAGCCCTTCGCTCTGGACACCCCATGGCCAACTTGTGACAACCGCCCCCTTTGCGGATTACAGCCTGTTTTGCGTGCTGAAGAATAATGACAACATTTCAACTTTGATGACCATTCCTGCCAAAAGGAACTGTAACACATGCTACCCAGTGCCATTCTGAGTGCTATTGTTCCTCTGTGTGCTGTGTTAACAGCAAAACTTCCCCTGAAAACGGTCTTTTGCACAGTTTTAAACTATGGCAATAAAATAGGGACATCTTGGAAGTAAGCCTTGCAAAACGTCTTGTGGATTAGCAAACCATCCTGCCTAGGAGTAGAGTTTTCAACCTCAGCACTGCACAAAACCACATTATGTAAAAGCATGCTTGCAACTTTGGTGCACATTTTCTTAATTACTGGAAATGCAGCATGTCTGCCTTTTATCCTCATGCACACTGACAAAACTTCAACAAATAGCATACAAATGAAAAATGGGAGAAGTGAAAGAAGCACCCATAGCAAGAAAGAGATGTCATTTTAGTTCAAAAATCAAATAGAACTTCTAGTTAGATTAACTTTGGAACTATATATTTATTTATTTTGATTACAACTAACTTATACTGTTTAGTATGCCATAAGTAAACATGTACCTATTACCCAGCATACATTTCAGGGCAGAACATGAAGCTGTTACGTGAAAGCACAGAAATTCTGCTTATATGAATAAATACCAAAGCTTCAAGAGATGGAGTTAAATTTCCTCTGTCATGTAACCTGATTTTCCTTGTTCATTTTCAAGAACCAGTGTATTAATTAACAGTAATTTGGAAGAATATGGGGTCGGGTTTTGCGTGGGGGGGTTTGGGTTGGGACAAAGGGTTGGGGTTGGCGGTGAGGGGTTTGGGTTTGCACAAGGGGTTGGGGTTTGGGGTGAGGGGTTGGGGTTTGCAGTGAGGGGTCTGGGTTTGTACAGAGGGTTGGGGTTTGCAGTGAGGGGTCAGGATTTGCAGTGAGGGGTCTGGGTTTGTACAAAGGGTCGGGTTTTGCAGTGAGGGGCTGGGGTTTGCAGTGAGGGGCCTGGGTTTGTACAATACTCCAATTTGTGGTTTCATCACTTAAGACCCTGTTTTATTATCCCACAACACATTGGTAAGAATTCCATGATAGACTTGCAGTGGCTTCAAGGAAAGTCAGTCTTTATTACTATAAAATCTTCATATGTTAGAGCAACACTATTTGCAATTTCTCTGCACATCTTATTCTAAATGCCAATGGATAATCTAGACATCCTACATATGTGAAGTTCTGCAGGGTGAATCATTTCTACTTTACCTCCAGCCTCTTACTCAGCTTATTCCTCCAATGTATTCCTTACTTCCACACAATCACTGCTGCTACTAGTCACACCTTTTCTCTGTTTCCACATCTGCTATGGGAGTCTCCCCATTAAAAAGCTGCCTACTCAAGCTATTTAAGACATGGTTTCTGTAAAAAAATATCCCTAATAAACCAAACAGTATAACCATGATGATACCACATATTGGCAGGCCAAGTGCTGGCTGGTGTGGTTTATTTTATTCACTAGATGAGCACTCGCGTAATCACCAAGACCTGGATCTTAAACACTTCAAAACTAAAGTTAAAAGGCTTCTTGACATACAGTTTTAGTTGTGCTCATCAAAACAAACGAATTTGAAGCTGTATAGAATCTAGATTTTAAAACAAGGATATTAGGTTCCAGCTCAAACCTTACAAGGAAATACTTGAACAAGAGCTCAGTTAATATTTCTCTCACTGCACTGAAGGTATTCAAACGTTGTCCACCACTTGCATATGTGAACAGGAAATCTTCCTCAAACTAGTCCCATTGCAAATAAAACTTTAAAAATTCTACAGAGAGTTCTATGACATTTTTTTTTAACATTCATTAAAAGACGGTAGCAGTATTAATTCAACATCACTTTTATTGGATTTTTTTTTTTATTAGTGATGTAATTCATGTCTATTCCCACTGAAAATGCTACACATACTAAGTGCAGCAGCCTTCACAGTATCCCCTCTACCTTCACGAAGCATCTGTCTAAACTTGTTATTTGCCATCAGATACATAAAATCTCAGCAAGAGAATACTCAATTTCTGAGAAAAGATTTTTATTAGATAATCTGCATTATACTTTTGAAGAACAATGCAAATGAAAAAAATATCACATATGAGCCTTAGACTACAGTGGTGTTTAGAATAGCAAACAGCTTTGTCATTTTAGAATGATGAGTTATGACTAGAGTAAGAAAGCTGGCCCTTTTGTTTTTGCTTTTATTTGAATACTTTTCAAAGTTGAAAAAAAAAGGGTTATACAGGCATTCAACAGACTTTCACCAGGAGGGAGGAAATCAACTGCCTACAAAGTAGGGAAAGTTCACCAGAAGTCATTGCCCTTCATGTATTTTTAAGCAAAGCTGTGAATCCTTAAGGCAAAAGGACAAATTATATAAGAAATGGAGTCTTGTTGCATATTAATACATAGTGTTTAGGTACCTGTGTTGACTGTGACGGTGCTAAGATTGTGCAGCTCCCTGTAGGAAATGTTACAACTGAGCTGACTCGTCTTTTTTCTTTTTCTTTTTTTTTCCTTTTTTTTTTTTTTTTCACAATTCTAATACAATTGTTCATCAAAATACTGGCGTTTCCAGCAGCAATTCTTCTTTTTTTTTTCTTTTTTTTTTTTCTCTCTTTTTTTTTTAAGTGAATAATAATATACGGTAGTGATTTCACAGTAAAACAGACCTGCGGGAACGCCGGATATACGTGACAAAAGACACCCCCAGACCAGCCCATCCCTTCCCTCCCCCCTCTCCCCGAGATGCCCTGCTTTATCCTGTTCACAGTTTACTGAGTGGCACAGAGGTTTGTAGTAATCATCCAAATAATGTAAAAATCTGTTTCATATTATAATTTGTCTGTATTTTCTATCTAGAAGATTTATTTAGTCACTTCTGTGGTAAAAATGGTAAAAATCTTGGTAAACATGATTTAGCTGTAGGTACTTAAAAGTCTAGTTACAGTTTCAACCTATCCTGTGGTTTTTGTTTTGACTCAAATAATCCAAGTGATTCAGCAGGTGCCATCAGGGGGGCAAGGAGCTCAGCAGGTACCAGGGGTGCTGTGCAGAAGCAGTGGAACCAAAAGCCACAAACTTAGACAACAGAGTTGTGTAGCTTTAGGAGGTACAGACTGAAATATCCAGCTCTTTACTTGCAGTTCTACATGACCAGTAAAAGCCTTTTTGGTTTGTTTTAGAAGGCAACTTTCAGTCGCTGAAAACTGGTAATTCTTGGAGTTCTTATAAGGCAAAATAGTTCTGGGCTAAAAATCAAAGAAAATTTTTGCCATTCTTAAAATGTTCATAACAATAAGGTGCCATAGAGCAATCAACCTTATAAAACTAGTATTCTTTCTGCATATAAAAAGAAATTAGGTGCAAAATAAAGAGCCAAACATAAAACTAAACCCCATTTTGCAAACAAAGAAAGATGCAAGTTTACATGCATGTCTTAAAAACTGTACTGGTCTTTTTCTACATTTTGCAATTTTATTTTTTTTTTTTAATAACTGCATGTCAAGCAAGTGATTCAGTGACTGCTTCACTAGGAAGCTGCATAGTCTCTTGCCTTCTCTCCCTTCCTCCCCGTCCGCTCCCTGCTTTGAAGTACAGCTCATTTATAATGGCTTTTAAATACTGACATGGGTCCAAAAATATGAATGATACTTGGTGAGCTGGTGCCCACGTAGTTACAACCAATTGGACTCCTGAAGGGGAAAGAAGCAAATCAATGAATGCAGTCTTCTAACCCTCTGGCTGTCAGTACTATTTGAACTAAGCTTAATGTAACCCTGTCTCCAGGCATTTGTATGTCTACATACATACTGACAGATCTGTTTTTCACCTGTGTACAATGGACACTTATTAAAATCTGGTGCTTGAAATCTGACCACCTGCAGCTTCTGTGCACAAGAGCAAAATATATGTGTGCTAAATGTGAGATGTCCAAACCTGACTGGGTCTGACTGGCTTGTTGATACTTCCCAGCCCTAACCTATAGGGGAAGTACAGGAATTACCTGCTGAACTCTGACAATACAATAGGATCTGACTAAAATGTGGGGTGTTTATCTCATCTGTCAGTCAGATATCAGATAAAAGCCACAGCAGCCATGACAGACTCAAAAGCACCTCTCCACAATAATTTTTTTCCTCTCCACTGTGATGCTTTTCCTACTTGCAGTGTATGCTGTTGCATACTAGTCATATTTATATTATTTTTAATAGTGAAAGGTTGATTACAGCAGGTAACTACACCTCTGTGTCTCTCTTCCATTATAGGTGAGCAGACAATAAAACAAAACAATTGAAACTAAACCAAGAGTTGGGTCATTAAGGTGCTTGCTTTATTGCACATACATGTCATCTATTTCCAAAAGTTGTTAACACTTACGAGTTTCATGGAATTACTTTTCTGGTTTGCCATTTGCAGTATATCATGCAGATTCCCCTTAAAGCCTTACTACTCTCTAATTAAGAAAACATCTTTGGGAACCTGGAGGCTGGGGAGGTTGCTGAAAGCAACCGAAAACATAAATTGAGTTGATACATTTGATATATGTAATTCCTAAATACTTTTTTTTCCTGCATGTTTGTGTTAACATGACGATATATTTCAAATAGAATCAGTCGTGTCTAGGGACAAAGCTGAAGGATATCCAGTAACAATATGGTGACAGTTTCTCCACCTATCACAACCTTTACAACAATGACAGATCTTTCAGGGAATTTTTATGGCAAGGACATTTTTTTTTTTAAGTTATGAAAACTGCAGTTCACAAGTGGGGGGGTGGGGGGGGGGTGTTGTGTGGGGGTGGGGGGGTGGGGGTGGTGGGGGGGGTGGGAGAGGGGGGGAGGGGTTGGGGGAGGGGTGAAGAGGAGGGAATGGGGGGACCAGTTATGGGAGTTTGGGGAGAGGGTCCTGGAAGAGGGGTCTAGGGAGGAGAGTCTGGGGAGGGGGTGTGGGGAGAGGGTCTGGGGAGGGCAATATGGGGACAGGGGATCTCGGGGGGAGGGGTCTTTGAAGAGAGTGTATGGGGGGGGGTGGGTGCCTCAGTTTCCCCTCTCCCAGAAAAGGGGGGTATTTGAGGGCTCCCCTCTCCCCACGCTAGAGTGGAGGGGGTCCCCGATGTGTCCCCACCCCCTCCCCATTTTGGGGGGGGGTCCCAAACCCTGCCACCCCCTCCCCAAATTACCTTGAAGTCGGGGAAGACGGGCATCACCTCGCCCGGGGGGCCGCGGGGTTTGCTGTAGTGCTGCGTGATCTGGGGGGGGGGGGGGTGGCGGGGCGAAGGGAGAAAATAGCCACTGACAGCTACTCATAGATAACAAACCTGGCCTCTTCAGGTTATCACGTGAGTTTCAGAAGTGAGGATTAATACACAGGTAGGCATCCAAGATTTGTTTTCAACCTCTAATAAAGTAACCTCAAAGCATGAAGGTCTGCAGTTGCACTCATCTTGATTTAAATAACTTCAGCTAACCAAGACAAGGGAGTGAGGAGAGGTAAGAGGCAGTGGAGCAAGTACAAAAAGGGGAAAGGAGTTTTTGTTAAAAAATGTTTTTTTCTTGAATATCTAAAAATCAGTGTATTTAGAATTGCTCTTTCAGGTGGCCATTAATCACATGAGAACACTTTCATTGCCTTAGGCATGGAAAAAAAATGGGTTTTTTTCACCACTGCTGAAAGGTTTAGGTATCATGCAGAAAGGTAAGGCTTGGAAGGGACTTTGGAGATCATCTTGTCCATCTCCCCTGCTAAAATAGGGTCACCCAAAGCATATTTCCCAGGATTGCACTGCTGTTTGACTTTCCCTCCTTCCAGATGGGCAGGAGCTGGGCTGCTCTCACCCAAGAGCTCAGAAGTGCTTCTGGATCCACCAGTCCAGACAGGAGGGATCTCCACTGATAGTTCGGTTTGACTGTCACCCCTCTCTAGGTTCAAAACACAAGCCACACCTCACTCTTGATTGCATCTTACATTGAAAGTCTTCCCACTGCATCCATGTGGTCCTTCTTGACCTTCCAGAAGTAATGGCCTTATAGTCATAAAGCTGTCCAAGTAAGTACCCATGTTCCATACCTGAAATTATGTACTTGTCCTTTTCTTTGGGATCTTCAGGTAAGCAGGATTTTGGTTATCTTGAAGAATTTTTAAAAGTGTGCTTTCTTCTGCTTCTAAAGGTGCTATTTTGACATTTTTAATTCTTTATACTGTGCTTGACTTTTTAAAAGTACCAACATAAGCTGATAATCAGCCTGTGTTTCTTCTTCGGGGATTTTCTTTTTGAGTGTTCAGTCTTCTTGGTCTAATGTCTCTCTTTTGAACATAAGAATGTATACATGCACAAAATTGCTCTGATGTTGCTCCCTTCTGAAGATTAACAGAACCATCAACTACTCAGTAGCGTCACATGAGGGAAGTCAGAACTTTGTATTTTCTCAGACATTACTCCAAAATAAGAGAGTGATAATGGAAAGTCAGGATTTAATTTCATCCTGCTGTAGTCAAATATTCAATTAATTGTTGCATGTTTTTTCAGCTGAACATTAAGAAAATTGAACAACCAATCGACTGCACCCTCTAAACAAGGGTTATCTACAGAATTTTAACTTCAAAACCTGCTCATAAAAAATGTTTCAACCATTACTTCTTCAAGACCCCACTCCAGTGCTGACCTTTCATTGGTGACCTAAGTTATTAAGGTTAGCCTAAAACTGATGAAGGCTCATTAAGTCATGACATATATGTATACATATCCATATGCCTATTAATATACAGCTGTGCACTTTTAAAGGTGTGTAAATTTTAAAAGTAATGCCAAGGACAACAAACACGTTAAGGATGAAGGGCAAATTGATGGATGACTGAGGACACGGGGTTTCTCTTTTATTTCAGATTCCAAATGCCATAAGGTTTGTTAGTCACTTTGGTCTTCAGTAATTTGTTTTTTTCTTGACTGGAGAGGAATAGTGAAAATCAAGAAATTAGTAATAATGTTCTACATCTGTTTGGCAAAAAAAAAAAAATCTCCTTACTTGTGTTCAGTAGCTCTACATCTCAGCTCCAACAATGCCTTGGCCCTCTTGACCTCATTCCTACATAATTGGGCAGTAAACTGATAAACTGACAAACTATAAACTGATCCCTATTCACACAATTTAAAAAGCACTTGGCATTTTATTAATAACTGGTCTCAAATATTTTCTTAATAATTCTGAATGTATAGAGCAGAGCAGCCATAATTTCACATTAGCAGAACACAGGTGAGATGCTTGGACAGTGGTATATGCTGGACGTTTACCAATTCAATTCACCTGAAACTACATTATTTGCCTGCTGCACAATATGCTGTTTCTGTCTTGGAGATAGTTACAGCATGGAATCATTTACCCTGCTTTATCTCTCCTAGTGTATACAAGTTCAAAGAAATTTTTGGTGATGGGAAGATATTTTAAAATTTCTTTCAACTGTGGAGCTTTCATTGACATACATGTCAAATATTCAGTTGTACAGCTGTTGTTCAGTTCTCACAGAAATCTTTAACAGTTTTATATAAAAATTACTTACGCGTCTAATAAAAATTAAGTACCTAAGGTCCACCGGACTAGGCCGCAACCAAGGCCTTTCCCCACGTAGAGCCACAAAGGGATTAATTGGCCACTCAGGGGGGAATTAATTAGCCACTCAGGGCGTTAATTGCCCACCAGACGTCTTAATTAACCCCTCATGGATATTAACTGACTCTTAATTAGCCACTAATAAATATTAATTAGGCTAAGTGCCACCGGACTAGGCCGCAACCAAGGCCTTTCCCCACTTTCTATTTTTAGCTGCAGAGTGCAAGCGCACAGTGCTGCGAGGAAATGAATCACCTGCACTGGAAGATGAAGTGCCTGTAGCTTTTAATAAAACGCCATTTTGCCGCCTTCTCTAAAAACAAAAAAAAAACAAAACAAAATTTAAAAAAAAAAAAAAAAAGGAAAAAAGGAGCCTTTTGCTGCCTTTGTAGATCGAGTAACTGAGGCGATTAAACGCGCAGATGTTCAAGACTGGATGAAAGGCGCGTTCTTATTATTTCATTGTTCTATTCTAGCTACTTCAGAATCTTGGTTGAGCAGTTTGAAGTACAGCTGCAGCAATACAGGCAACAAATAGAAGAACTTGAAAATCATCTTGCTACACAAGCAAATAATTCTCACATAACTCCACAAGGTAATACTTCCATACATAAAAATTCAGAAGTCTTACACCTGTAAGAAAAACCTAGTAATTAATCTATTTTGTTATTGTTAGCTTTTCTTATTTAATGTACAGAAATAAGTGAATTTGGTGGCCTTCTACAATAAGGTTGCAATGTTGGCGGAAAAGAGAAGAGCAACAGATGTCATCGACCTTCACTTGTGTAAATCATTTGACACTGCATGTCATCCTTGTCTCCAAGGTCTCCATCAGGTGACAGAATCACAGAATGATTTGGCTGGAAGATACCTTCAAGATCATCAAGTCCAGCCATTAACCCTACACTGCCAAGCAAAAGCAACTAATCTAGACTAAAAAGAAATAATCTAGACTAAAAGGGGCGTGAGTGAGAGGGGGTCACAGCCCCCCACCCCACCCCATTTTATCACCCTCCCCCCCGCCCCCCGCCAACCCACGGGGAATCCCGCCAAGCTAGCAATGACCCCCATGTTCCTGATGGTGTCCTCTTGAGACAGGGCCTTCAGTTGAGATCTTACATTTGTTTTTTCTCCGCTTTTGCGTTCGGTTTTTTTTTGGGGCTTGGTTGTTTGTTTTGTTGTTTTTTTGTTGTTTTGACTTACAGTGTCTTGATAAAAGTACATAGAAGTGTCTATTTTCCTGTTGTGCTTGCTCATTTCTGACTGGAGTCTCAGTTGTGGGGCTGACTGGTTGAGCCCTCTCTGGTGTCTCACTGTCCTGGAAGTGAAGGGTTCTGCAGCACATCCACGTGCAGGGTGAAATATGAAGTCAGATCACAGTGACTGTTTTCTTTGTAAATAGAAATGCAATTCTCAAAAGTTGGCTTTTGGGATAAATTCTCCTTTCACATGGTGCTAATTGTATCTTCCTAATAGATGTACGTTCACAAGAGTGCACTTTCTTCTACTCATAAACTCATTTATCCTTTCTGTTGCTTGTTCTGCATGCAGCCAGAGATGTGTCACAATTCATGTAGTGCTGAATGCAGGAATGCCTAGAGAAAAATGGTTTTCACAGGAGGCTAGGAAAAAACAGGAGCATAAGCAGATTTTGGAAAGTCTCTTTTTTTTAAACGATCTGTTTTAACTAGGGCTAATTTGATATACTTGGCATTGCTCCTTTGCATCAGAGAAATGAGGTCTTATGGACACACAGACAAGTTGGGGTGAACTTCATACTTCTTTTTTAGAAAGAGCTATCAAATGGCATTGACTTGAAATTTGTGTAAGTAAGCTCAATATTCCATTGTGATATATACTGCAGATGGTATATACTGAACAATCCAGACACAGATAATATTGAAGCTCCACATCCATCTCACTGATGGCCAAAAGTGCAATGCATAATTTTTTTTAAATCCCTGTAGCTGAATCATAGTTTGAGTAATAAAACCTTATTTAATGCAGTTATAAAATACTCCTTTAAAAGCCACAGCTAAACCTGTAAGGGAAAAATTATATATAACACTGCACTTGGATATATTTCAATTGCTATTTCAAATCTGATCAAATCTGTACAAAGGCAAGTGAACAAGTATGAGAAGAATGAAGCAGGACAAAAGCACATTATTACAAGTATACTATACTGAAGCATGCGTTTTATAAGGATGCCTTTTATACCTTACCAGCAAAACGCAGCTGGGGCCGACCACCAGCGTGGGTTGGGGACGGGGGGTCCCCGGGGTGATGCTTCCCCCAGCCTCAGGACCCCGCAGATGCCGCTCACGGGGACCCGGCCAGGCACTTCCTGGGCTGGTTGGCAGGAGTGGGACAGACGTCAGCCCCCCCCCCTCCCCCCGCCAGCCCCCTCCGCCCCGAGCCCGGAAACCCAGCCCCTCTCCCCCCCCACATCCGGCCCGGTGCCCACCGCGCAACGGTGGGCCCGCTCGTGCCTTGCGGGGATCGAACCTGGCCCACAGGGGGCCGATCCCGCCCCAAATGGGCCCGATCCTGCCCCAAGTGGGCCCGATCCTGCAGTGCGGGACTCGATCCTGCCCCACATGGGCCCGATCCTGCCTCACATGAGCCCGATCCTGCCCCACAGGGATCGATCCTGCCCCAAATAGACCCGATCCTGCCCCACGGGGTTCCGCCTGAGCGGAATGGGCCCGATGCAGTCTCCCGGGACTCATTTGTTACAGGTTTATTTATGTATATATGTTTACTGTACTGTTCAAAGGGTTTCCAGACTAGTTCAGCCTTTGGAAACAGAAATACTATTGTTACTGCCCTAGCACAAGTTTCCTGTTTTATATCTGCATGTGAGCCTAGAAACAGTAAATCATATATACTAAACATGCAAATAATAACCTTTCCAGTGACTCAGCTTTTCTAACAGAATGAACAGCTTTCTAGCTGAAACTATGCTAACAGCCAAATAGAAAATTACTAATATTCACAAAAGACTGTCAAAGATCAAAGAGGATCAAAGAGGAAAACCAATGTTTACTATTTTAGTCTTTCAGATTCTTTCCTTAAGTCTTCAGTTTCCTGCTTTTCAATTTTTATGGTGTCTGAATTATAGATAAGTGTCTTTAGCATTTTAGGACTTTCAGTAATCCAGAGGATTGAATTAGGTAGTTAGAATTGAACTAAAACACTAGTTACCTATGACCTGCAAATCAGCACTAGTAGTAGTTTTTTTTGTCAGTGTCAAGCTTCTCTGTCTTATTCTTTTGAATCCAAGAGGGTGGAACAGTGAGCAGAGAAACAAAGCAGGCCAGCCAGCTGAAGAATGAAGATAGAAGCCAGTACTATTTCCAAACAAGCTGTTTCCATATTTTCCTTTTGTGTAGTTTCATCAGTAGTAGCACCAATATAGTAGCTGTCAAAACAAAGGGATATTTTCTCTGGAGCTACTGGAATAAATAAAAGACTAGAAGTTCTGATAATTCATTCCTCTTTCCTCCTGTGGTTTTTTCTTTGTTCAGAGTTTGGGGGATAGCGGTTATCGTCTTTTCGTCTGTAAGAGAAACTCCTGTGCAGTTCTTCGGAACCCCGTGGGCCTGGCCTTGCGCTGGTGTGCGTGCGGCACGTACCGACACACGCTCTGTTCTCCACGGGGTTGCTCCCGGTGTGCGTGGAAATGGAATGCAAAAACAGTTCAAACGAAACCTTCTACCTCCGTTAGCGCGGGAAACGGTTCATGGTTTTTGTTGTTGTTTGCTTTGTTTTTTTGTTTTGTTGTTTGGTTGTTGGTTTTTTTTTGGTGGAGCTTATTTGTACAGACTTTTAGCTTTTCACAAACACCTTTATTTTCACAACACTTTTGAGAGCTAAGTAGTGTCACCTGCATTTTGCAGTCTTACAAAGGTGCAGAGAAAATAAAGTGAAATAATAATTTGGTGTATTTTTTCAAGTATGTAAATATGTTATGGTATTTTACATGTTTGGAGTTAACATGCTGAAATACAGTAAGCACTAGGATGTGTGAAGCATAATTAATTATTCTTTGCATCCAAAGCTTTTTAAAAGGAATTCTGTTGCAGCTCTCAAATTGTTGTCTTGTTTGGGTTGTGGCTTGGGTTTTTTTGTTTGTTTGTTTTTTGTTTGTTTTTTTTTTTTAAATTCAGATGGGTGTCTGATGTTTGGAAGTTGTTTTGTGGGCTGGTAAGTCTTAGGAGATGTTTAAAAAATTATCTGAAAAACCAGAGCCTGAAGCTCTTACAGACTGGTTATATCAACGATTCATTGAAAAGGAAGATCTCCTGACACATTTCTATGAAACAGGTGGGATGATTTCTAGCAATTCCTAGAATTGTGCTTTGTTACTGTCTGTTTTTACAAGGTTCTCTAGATGCTCTAAGAATGTGTATAAATTCTTCACATAAATACAGTAGATGTAATTATTACTACTTTTTAGGTGGAAAAAAGCATGACTACAAAATATTCCTTGGATATTGTATTTTCAATTCAAAATGCTGTACATATCACTAGCTGATCTTTGGTAATTTTTTAATGAAAGGCATACCCATTATAAGACATGCCCACCCTGCTAGTCTACCACATTTCTCAGAGTGAACTTAAGCTTGGGAGAAACTGCTATACAGTTGCTCTGTACAAACATCCATATTGCACATTCTTGACTACCTCAGTCTGATAGCTTTTGTCTTTTACAACTTTTTTATGATGTTTTCTTCCTCATATGTTGGCTTTACCCTGAAGCTTTTGTTAGTCCCTAGTAAAATATTTGCTGTTGCTTTCTGTAGAAGTCACGGTGGACAATTTCAGTCCTTACTGAAGAAAGGCAACTGCAGTTTCTGTGCGTTAAGATCCATGTTCATTGTAAATTAGTATTCTTCTGAGGTTTGTTCCTTCTTTTCTGTGGACATACAGCTATTGATGCCAAAATGTGTTAATCCTGTATTTCTTACTTTAGTAGAAAACAGGAGCTGAGTGTAAAGATCCTGGGACGGGGTCTCTTCGGGGAAGGGGGTGGTGTATGAATGGGGGGGCTGTCTATGAGTCGGGGGGGGTGTTTATGAGTCAGGGGGGTCCTGCCCCCACTGCCCCCACCTCCCAGTTCCATCCCCCTCTATTCCTCCTGCTTCCCAGTTTGGCAATACCAGTGTGGGACAAGGTTACTGGAACTGGACTGGGACAGTTTTGGGGGGGGGGGGGGGGGGGGGGGGGGGCAGCCTTTTTTTTATCCCCCCCCTCCTCAGTCTGTTGTTCAGTCTGGCTGAGCTGAACAGAATTCCTTCTGCTCTGTACGGGTTTATAACTTTTAATATGCTCTAAGATGTACATTTGAAACTATATGTTTATATATATATATATATATATATGTTTATGCACCATCCCTGGAAACTCTTTCTCTGTTGTCACCTCAGTAATGTCACATGCTTAAAGTGATATTGCTGTGTACTCTGACTTACTGCTGCTACCTTCTCAAATTTTTTATTTTTTTTTTTTGGGACGGGGACCCCAGGGGACAGGGCCTGCGTGCCCTGGGAGTCCCCACCGGGAAAGCGTCTGGGCCCCCCGGGAGTGACCCCTGGGAACGGAAACCCATGGGAAAGGGTCTGGGACCCCTGGGAGTGACCCCCGGGAAAGAGTCTGGGACCCCCGGGAGTGACCCCTGGGAACGGAAACCCGAGCGGAAGGGCCTGGGGCCGCGGGGAGGGGCCCCAGGAAAAGAGTCTCGCGCTCGCGGGCGTAGCCTCTGAGTTGGGAGCCGCTTTGGGATATTCAACCTGGGAGACATTGGAGTCAGGGCAATGCTGGAGGCACCCAAACGGGGAGACACTGGAGTTGGGAAGCCCAAACTGGGAGAGACTGGAGTTGGAGACACCCAGTTGGGGAGACTCAGGAGTTGGGGACACCCAAGCGATGGGACCCAGAGGTCTGGGGACACTTGGGACACCCAAACTGGGAGGGACTGGGGGTGGGGGGGATGCCCGAACTGGGAGGGAGTGGGCAGTTTAGCCCAGTACCCTCCCAGTTTAGCCCAGTACCCTCCCAGTTTAGCCCAGTGTCTCCCCAGTTTGGCCCCGTGTCTCCCAGTTTAGCCCAGTGCCCTCCCAGTTTAGCCCAGTGCCTCCCAGTTTAGACCAGTGTCTCTTCAGTTTGGCCCAGTGCCCTCCCACTTTAGACCAGTGCATCCCCAGTTTAGCCCAGTGTCTCCCCAGTTTGGCCCAGTGTCTCCTCAGTTTGGCCCAGTGCCCTCCCAGTCCATTCTGGAAAATACATTTAAGATTAAATTATTCAGTGTACTTTGCTTTTGATGTTCTGAAATAAAATTCAAATAAATCCCATCTTATGTATTAACAATGGAATAAATACTCATATTTCGCCAACAGAAATTAAGGTTCATCTAGATTTTTTCTAGTTTAGTTTTAAATTTTCAAAATGAAGTGATACTTTAAGTCCTCACTGCACCCTGTCTTCTGTTTGGGTGTGACTCTTTATCCTGAGCTTGGATACACCCTAAAATGCCGAATCCTAGCTCTGGAGGCACCATGGAAAATTTCATATTACTATAAAGTGGAACGAGATTTGTCCCAGTGTAAATAAAAGCAGAATGAATGTTATGTTTTATACAGTTCCTAAAGCACTACGACCTTCTATCAGCTACCTGGAAAAGGGGAAAATACCTGTCTTGCAGAACAATATTTTTTTTTTAACTGAATCACAGCCGAAAGCTTGGACACATCCAGCTAAGTGCAGAAGAGACGTTCACACCTGAAACTTATTCTAATATTTATTCTTTGTTTTTAATATTATATGAAACTAGATATTAATTGCATTTTCTTCTGCTTGGAAAAAAAATTAAAGTAAATTACTTTTTTCTTCTATAAAGAAAATTATCTATTTATAAAAATACTAAAAACTTCTAATGCAGGAAATTTTAATTATAACAAGGTAAATTAGTTTCATTTTCTTACATTAAATTCCATTTGTCTTACCATCAGAACATATTCTAGCCTTTGACACACGGACACGGGGACACGCGTCACAGCACGGCATGGACACGGGGACACGGGGACATGGGGACACAGGTCATGCAGGGGGTGTGGCTCGCACATGGGGGGCGTGGCTTGCGAACAGGGGGCGTGGCTTGAGATCAGAGGGCGTGGCTTGAGAGCAAGGGGCGTGGCTTGTGCAAAAGGGGCGTGTCCAGGAGGTGAGGGGCTGGATGGGGGGCGTGTTTTGCAAGCAGGGGGCGTGGCCTACGATCAGGGGCAGAGGAACACGAGTTACATGTAAATACAATTTCTACAGCATAGCAATTTAACAACACCGTAGGGCTTTGAAGTTAAAAGCTCTTATTTCTATTTCCTGGTGTAGGTCAGTCATTGCAGCACAATTTGCTCAGTCACCTTTTGAGATTCAGTTTTATAAGAATTAAAAAAAAAAAAAAGTTCCTAATATGAATACAATGGTGAAAAGTGCCCGTCAGCTGGGAAGGAACTAACCCAATGTGCATCAAGTGCAGTGTATAAAAGAGAAGGTTAGACTATTTATTAAATACAAAACATAACTGGGAAAAAGAATCATTCTAAAGATGTCTCCTTAACTGAAATACAATAATACAAGAGTAGGTCCTCAAACCTATACGGTGTTGCTCTTGCCAAAGCAAGAGAAATTATTCAGAAATCATTGCTTGTGGTTATCCATCTGGTCAGAGACAGAAAGCCTGTAGTGAAGTAGCTTCTACAACCTCCCTAGGTAATTTGTCTTAGTGCTTTGTCGGGGGGGCGGGGGGGGGGCGGGGGGCTGCGGGGGGGGTGGCCGGGGGGTTAGGGGGGGGCCCGGGGGCTACGGGGGGAGTTCTGGGGCTACTGGGGAGGTTCTGAGGCTACCGGGCAAGTTACGAAGTACCGGGCTGGGCCAACTGTTTCCGTGGCTACCGGAAGGGCTACCTGAGGGGTCGTGTGCGTGGGTCCCGCCCCCCCCCAGGCCGGGGCGATGCCGCTGCCCGTGGCCCTCCAGTCCCGCCTGGCACCCCAGATCCACCCCAGATCCATCCCATAATGGTCCCACACCTGCCCCATACCTGCCCCATAGCTGCCCCATAGCTGCCCTATACCTGCCCCATAGCTGCCCCATAGCTGCCCCATAGATATCCTGTCCCCGCCCCATAGATACCCTCTAGATACTCCATAGGCACCCCAGATGCACCCCAGATCCACCCCAGATCCATCCCATAATGGTCCCACACCTGCCCCATACCTGCCCCATAGCTGCCCCATAGGGGTAGATGGGCTACTTTGCATCCTGTGAAGCCACAGAGCTCTCCTGACAATGGCACCAGCACAAGGACTGAAGGCCTATAGGGTAGGACTCAGAGGTCTCACAGGGCTATCATACAGACTTATCTCCTGCCTCTAGATCTGGAACAGGCCAGAGTGAAACACTGGCACTGTGAGTTTTTCGACCTATAGAGTTGCAAACTGGGATCGTTTCAGACTCAGGGCCCAGTTTTCTCTTGCAAACATCAATCCCTTCTGCCCAGTTATCAGAATGGGTTGCAGGCTCTAAACAGGAAATTTTCCAGCACAGTATTTTTCTGCACACCTCTGAGGATCTGCAGACACTTTTCACTCCTGTATTTCAGTAAGAGCCCTGATCCTCTTCACGTAGCTTTATGAAGAAAGTGTTTAGTTCTGGAGCTTGTTAAGCTGTATACTGGGCAGTCACTTTGATTTTATTATTCTGCTGAAAGGGGGACCTCTGACTCCACCTGCAGTGCATGTGCTTGTAGGTTGATTGCATCAATATAATGTATTGGTGGAGATGCCACATGACAGGAGGAGACAAGGGCACCAGAGCCATGCCATGCCTGCAGCCTCATGGAGTGTCATCCCTCAAGCAGTGGAATAGCTTTGCTGCTGCTCACTGCCTTACCAGGGGTCTGTGAGCTGGGAAGGGGAAGGTGGATCTCTTCCAAGGTTGGACTGCTGTGAACCACAGTGTCCTGAGCATGGTCTGGATGCTGTTGTGGTAAGACTGGGTGATCTTTTCATTCTTCTCAGTCAGCAGGATGATTTTATTTTTAAATGCAGCCCCGTGCTAAGCTAGAAGCTGCATTCTGGTTGGTATACTATGTCTTCTCGTGCCCTTTCCCACTATAGTTTACACCGTTGAAATTGCTTCCATCCTACTTAAGGTTCTCAAAACCTTGTTCTGCGAAACGGGCCACATTTGCTCGGTCTCAGTTTTGTCCTAATTATAAACCTAAACGCAGAGTGATGACATATTCTATTACCCCCGTGCTGTGCCCCAGTTTCCCCACCCCTGCGCCGTGCGCCCCCCGTGCATCCCCATCCCCGTGCCGTCTCCCTGTCTCCCCCCGTGCGTCCCCAGCCCCGTGCCATGTCCTGGAGTCCTCTCGCGTGTCCCCATCCCCATGCCATATCCAGGTGTCCCCCCACATGTCCCCAGCCCTGTGCCGTGTCCCCCCCCGCATCCCCCGGCCCCGGCCCCTTCCGCGGGTCCCCCGGCCCCTGCCCCTGCCTCTATTTAAGGCAGTAAGTGGACAATTTATGTCAATATTTCTAAGAGATAATAGGAGCCAGGGAACACTCTTCAAGAAGAGTTTTGTTGCTGTAAATAACACTAATTGTTCCAGAACATATTCAACAGATTTTTTAACATTATGCCCACCTCTTCCTCTAAAATTTAGAATTCTACTAAATAAGACTCAATAACTGGAAAATAGTTCTCACTAAGTCATGACTGCATCTGATTGCAACAGGGATTAGACTTTCTTTTTACATTTATTTCCGTCAAAACTAAATAACAATTTCGAAGAGTCCCGCGAAACTTTCCAATCAATTATTTTTGGGGTTTTTTTTTTCTTTTCACCGCAGATCATTTTTAACCATATCTCTTTGTAGAGGAGCTGCCTCTTATTTTTTCTATTTTTTTTTTTTTCCCGGCTGTCGCATAAAATCGTTTCCTTTTTTTTTCTTTCTTTCTTTTTTTTTTTTCCTATTATTAAGAAAATCTCCGGTAATTAGCGTGGTGCTGAAGGGAGTGGAGATCTCCCTGCTGAGGAGAGGCTGCGAGAGCTGGGGCTCTTTAGCCTGGAGGAGACTGAGGGGGGAGCTCAGCAGTGTCTGTCAATATGTTCAGGGTGAGTGTAGGGAGGATGGAGCCAGACTCTGCTCAGTGTCATCCAGTGACAGGACAAGAGGCAGTGGGAGTCAGTTGGAGCACAAGAGGTTGAGGGGAAACACAAGGAAGAACTTGTTCCCAGTGAGGGTGGCAGAGCCTCCGCTGCCCCGCCCTTCTGCCCCCCCTCTCCCCCCCCTCCGCCCTTCCCTGTCATCTCCACCCCCCCTCCCCCCCCTCCTGCCTGCACTGCCATCTCCATCCCATCTCCTCCTCCTGCATGCAGCCATCTCCATCCCATCTCCTCCTCCTCCTGCCTGCACTGCCATCTCCACTCCATCTCCTCCTCCTCCTGCCTGCACTGCCATCTCCACCCCATCTTCTCCTCCTCCTGCCTGCACTGTCATCTCCACCCTGTTTTTCATGTGCAGTTTTTTTTTGCCTAAGGGAAAAGAGAATCCCTTCTCACTTGACTTTTTTTTTTCCTCACTTCTTGCAAATGCACACCTAAAGTGTGGTAAATATTTTATTTTGACAATGGGAAGTAATTTTTCAGTAAGACAAGATGCAGGAGGGTAGGCCCAAAGAAGTTGTTTCATAGTTTTCCCACCTCATTTGAGTTATGAAGTTAACTGCTGTTTTTGTAGTTGGACAACAGACTTGGTTTTGTGTGCGCAAACTCCCCGCGAGACCCCACAGAGCGGGTGGTGGGGTGGGGGGGGGGGAAGGATCTGGGCGGCTTCTGGGCGGATTTGCTTTGCTGTGGGGCGATGTGGGGTGATGTGGGTCCAGGGAGGGGTCCCAGGGGAGCCTCGACCCCCCCTCATTGTGCCCAAACCACCCCAGAGACCCCAAAAAGTGAGTGTTGGGGTGGGGGGGGAAGGATCTCGGCACCTCCTGGGCGGGTTTGCATTGCTGTGGAGGTAATAGCTTTGGAAAATATTCTAAACTAACACTGAGGGAAAAAAAAAAGTACAACTGTAACTTGGTGAACAACATGCATGTGAACATTTCTCAGCCACAACATAACCCCAGGCAGCAAATGGAAATGGATTACAAAGCAGAACGGTTTAGTGAGGTGTAGGGGAGTGTTGCACTGATGGTTTAGATTCCCTGCTTAATATCATACCCTTCAAATGCCTCCATAGGAGTAAAATGCCTTTAAATTGCATTTGTAAGGGAAGATAGATTGTCACTCATGCAGAAATGCATACACCTGGATTGACTGAGCAGAATGACCAGAAGATGCCCTAGTACATTAACAGAAATTCTAATTTCCTGCCCCCTACCTGCAACAGTGGTCAGATCACCTACATTTTTTTTTCCAAATAAACAGAGCTTTACCTTCATGTTGTCTTTGTTCTTCAGTTCCCATCTTTCTATTCTTGAAAAATGGTGAATATCCATCTGGGAGTGTCATGCCTCTTCGTTTGGCGTCACAAGGGGGAGAAGCAGAGGCTCCCTTGGGGGGTTTTTCATCTTTGGTTTGGGTTTTTTTTTGGTGTGATTCTGTCTGTCTTCCAAGTGTGTTTCCAGAGTATCTGTTAGGGGAGACACTTTGGGAATCAAACCATGTGCTACAGCCACAAGAGTTTCCTGAATGTCTAAAACTGATGCCACTGATGCATTACAGTGGTAAGAGTACTGGAGCAGGAGAAGCAAACTGTCATTTTCAGGAGAGCTGAGAATCATTCTGTTTTCCCGTTATATGTCGCTTAGCTGGAACTATTCATCCTGAATATTCTTTGCAGCTTCTAGCTTGTACGCTACACGAAGATTTACCTGCTCCTTTGAACGTGTTCTCGGTGTCAAGGAAATATACAGTTCTATTTAGATAGAAGTCTCTTAGCTGGATCTCTTCAGACTGAATATGCTTTGCAACCTCCTGCTTGTTAGCTACAGTGAGATTTAACGCCTCTGTGAACCTTTTCTCAAAATTGAATATCTTAATTTTATTTATTTCCTTATTCCATTTAATTTCTTTTGACATTTTACTTTAAAAAGTAAATTTGACTTTTTACTTTAAAAAAGCTTTTTCTTCAGTTCATTTATTACATGTAATTTATATTTTATTTCATATAATTACATTTTTATGTCATTTATTTTTTATTTTACAATTAATGTCTTTTTTATTTCATTTTTTTTCTTTTTTTTATTTCATTAATTTTTTTATTTTTTCCGTTTTTCGGGGAGACCCCACCCCCCCACCCCCCCCCACCCCGATGACGTCAAGGGGACCCCAGTAAGAGTCGTGGGGGGAGCTGGAGTGAGAGGGACACCCCCTCCCCCCGCTGACGTAGGGGGTTCCCCAGGTGGCGTCAGAAGGGACCCTCGCTGCTGGAGAACCCCCCAGTGATGTAATGGGGGGCCCGCGAGGGGTGGGGGGGGGGTGGACCCTTGGGTGGCAGGACCCCCATGGGTGTGGGGACAGCTGGGGGGATTTTTTAAAGGCTAACTATCCAGGAGGTAATATTTTGTTATCTGTTTTTCCCTTCTAATGATCTAAATTAAAAGCAAGCTGTATAGAAACACATCTGCTGTATCTTCAAATTTTCTAGAATTTTTGCATTTCCAGGACCAGCATAGATTTGGCATCTCAGCTAAAAGTCAACAGTATCACTGTTGGATTTGGCTAAGCAAAATTCTTAGGTTGGCTGTTCTCATAACTAGAACTACCAGCCCAAGGTGTGACAAAGCTTTCAGCCTGCTCCAGCTGCCATCTCTGATGCCTCTCCTTGCCCACCAGAAAGATGTAGTGGCTCTGCTCAGCATATCTATGCCACTAACAGAACCACTCTTTCACCTCTGAAAAGTGGTGTGTGAGCAAGGGGTGGAGGATGGCTTTGCCTTTCTTAATTTTTCTTAAAGATCCTTTGCAAACTGTGGTTTACAAGGCTGAATTAGGACCTCTGCAACTCCCACCGAGGTTCACACATGGATCGGCGAATGAGAAAACATTTTAATGATCTTTAAATTAATTTTATAAATTAATTTCCATTTCCACAGTTGTTTTTTCCCTAAAAGAAAGTTTGGTAATATTTTAAAAGGAAAATTATGATGATGATAGCAATAATAATAGTACAGTTTGTCTTAAGGAATGAAAAAAAATAAGTAATACTTCAGGGATTAGTTAGCATTATAGAAGAGGTTTGATGATTATGGGAAACACCACAGTATTATCTGCGTGTATTTTAATAGGCCTGCAGGTGAGAGCACAGAGCACATGCCCAGGCAGCTGGCAGCATCTCCTTCAGAAATAACAGTTGACATTTGCTCTCTGAAAGTCTTGGTAACTTCACAATAATCCAATCTTAGATAAATTAATTAATGATCATTTTAAAAGGCAGCAGTAAATCTCCCACATGTGCCTCTTACTTCTAGCAGGGACCCTGAACAAGCAGCCAGCAGTCCCCAACCCGCACAATAAAAAAAAAAAAAAAAAGAAAATAGACCTTTATTTTCTATTATTTCTGTTGGAGGCTGAAGGTCTTTCCTCATTATTTCCTCCTAATACATTGAGCATCCCAATTTAATACATTGAGCATCTCAATTTAACTACACTGACCTTGTAATTGTGTTGATTTCTTCTTGTATGAGAGCCTGTGTCCAACCCAGGTTTTCTTACTCGTTCTGTGGCTGAGTTTTGTTGATTTATTTCCTGAAGCAGCTCTTGAGCTTGCTGTGTGGGGTCAGGAAACTTCAATGGAACCACTGGATGGAGAACGTCGGGTACTGGGAACACTGGGAATACTGGGAAGGGGGTTCTGGGAACACTGGGGATACTGGGAAGGGGAGTACTGGGAATGGGGGGGTACTGGGAACACTGGGGATACTGGGACTGGAGGGGGTACTGGGAATGGGGGTACTGGGAACACGGGGGATACTGGGAAGGGGGGAACGGGGAAGAGTGGGGGTGGGGGGGAGGGTGGGAGTGGGGGGAGGGGGGGGGGGGGGCCGGTGATGTATGAAACTAATTTATCATTAAGGGTGTCATGGCTTTGATGATGTATTCATGTCATAAATCCTTAAGGTGCCATTGTTCTTATGATGCATTACCCAAACCCTTACCAACTGGTTGGGTTAGCACACAAACATCTGTGTGGATGAAGTAGTGCTTCTCCATACTTCAACCTAAAGTGAAACTTAGAAATATCTAACATGTGTAAGAACAAGTTAGGAAGATCTAAAAACTAAGAGCTTCCAAGGAGAGACAGTAGCAGAAGTGGATGAATCCAATGGTGAAGAAAAAACAGAACCCATTTCGGAATCAGAATCTGCTGCTAAAGGTTTGTCCCCGGGCAAGGTATTTCCACTTCAGCCCTTTGTCAGGAGGAACACAAAGCTTGAAAGCTGTATCATCCTTTGTGTTTCTGTAGCTTGTCCATTTCTTAACGTGGTGAAACAGCTTCCACGATAAAATAATGATTTAATTATCTGACAAGAAAGATTTCAGTCAATTACACTCTCATATAATGGCATCCTGGACTAACAGCTGGGGAACTGTGTTGAAAGTCAGAAATATATCCTCGTAACTGCCACCATGCCATTTTCTGAGCTCCAGAGCAAATGCAGGCACTGGCTGCAAAACTCTGCCATGGTCCCATCAGCTGAGATTGACAAGAAACCAGAAACCATTCACCTAGCTACAGCCACAGACCTCACAGCATGGGCACAGTGATGGCAATGAGGGGTGTATTGGTCCTCCACAGGGAGATTGTAACAGGGTACAAAGCATCTGGAATAGTGAAGGGACATGACCACCCACAGAGGTCTGATGAACAGACTCATCTGTATCATCTACCTATACCTTTCCTCACACACAGCTAATTTTTTATTAGCTTGAGGAATTCTGAATTCTTATGCTTTGTCATATGAGAAAAAAACCTATCAGAATTCCACTGATCCAACAGTATGGCACAAAAGAACTAGAAATATTTCTTAATTTATTGAAAGTTGTATCTGTTCCTATGCTGCAGCTTCAGGTCATTCCCCTGGTTCTGGCATTAGTGACTAAGGAGAAGAGGCCTCACCCACCTCCCTACAACTCCTTTTCAGGTACTTGTAGAGGGCAATGAGGTCCCCCCTCAGCCTCCTCTTTTCCAAATTAACCAAGCCCAGCTCCCTCAGCCTCTTCTCACATGACGTGTTCTCTAAGCCCCTCAGGAGCTTGGTAGGTCTCCTCTAGACATGTTCCAGCACCTCAATGTCTTTCCTATAATGAGGTTAGGAATGAGAAGACAATATTTTATTTTCAGTCAACCAAACATCTTGCTGAGTATGTGAGTAGTTTTTCAAGGTTGCTATCCAGAGATTGAGAAGGGGCTAGCTAACCTTTTACAGAGCAAATGAAATGCTGCTACTAATGCGCTTCCAGGGTATGAAGGTGCAGCTTCGCTTGATATGTCCCATGTATGTTTGGCACTGGTTGGGGTTGTGGGAGAGGGGTAACCACTAGATGGGTTTTGGGGCTATCACGTAGACCTGCTTACAATCAAAAGTTGCCGCCTAGAGTATCAAATGGCAATGCTTATTTCTAGAATTACCTGAAAGATGAAGCTAAGGAAACACTGCACTTGTTCTTTATGCAACGTGCTGGCCAAACCAAAATTATTCCAAGCTCTGTTTTATGAACCACTAACAGATCACACCCTGAGCCCCAGCTCCCCCCTGAGCAGCAGTTATTTCAATAACAATTTGGTGGCACATTTTAGTCTTTTTGGTTTTTTCCGCTAAGTTGCTGCCTCGCTGAATAGAAGTTTAATGTCTAGTGTATTTAGTTAAGATGGGGGGGAAATAGTAGTGCAATTAATGAAGACTGGCTTCTTATGAATTAATACCTCAAGTCCAGGCCATCCATTCCTCTCCTCTTGTTCATGGTGAAGAGGTGACAGGCTGCCTGCCTGCCTTCCCTTCCTTTTTGGATGGACAGATAGCAGCACCTACTATGCCTCTCAAAAGGATATGGGACTGTGTTAAAAATATTCCAAGGCAGCTCTCGCTCAGCAAAATACTGGATAAATTCTTGTGTCACTTCTTCACAAATTTCTAATTCCAGCAGGTATTTGTTCTTTGCAGTAATACGTTTGTTCTTCAGTTCTTCTATGAGACTCACCAGTGCCTCGAATTAATATTAGTATTCAGTTATTCATAAAGAAATTGTTTCCTAGAAATGAGATATATTTTTTTTTCCTCCTTTCTCTACACTACAACACTTTACTCTTCCACATGGCAAAGCTTTCTTTCTATCTTTCTTTCTTTCTTCCTTTTTTCTTTCATTCTTTCTTTCTTTCTTTCATTCTTTCTTTCTTTCTTTCTTTCTAACTTTCTTTCTTTCTTTCTTTCTTCCTTTCTTTCCTTCTTTCTACCTACCTTTCTTTCTTTCTTTATTTCTTTCTTTCATTCTTTCATTCTTTCTTTCTTTCATTCTTTCTTTATTTCTTTCTTTCTACCTTTCTTTCTTTCTTCCTTTCTTTCTTTCTTTCTTCCTTTAATGTCAAGACCTCAGTTTTGCTATTTCAGGGTCAAACACAAGGAGACCATCTTTTGGAAGTGAGAGTATCTTTGTGCTGTATCCGGTTGCTGCTTTGTAACTTGCCTTCACAGACAAGTTGGCCCAGAGTCCTTCCTACGCACTGTAGGCAATTTGAAGTTTTCAATGAGAGCAGTGTGGCTGTAGAGCCATAGATCATACTGGATGTTTTCCAGACTACATCCAGAACTAGTCAGCTGTAGTCTGGTGGACATGCCTTTTGCTTTCTGTGTCGGTGTGTAAATACTAGTTTTCCTGCCCCCCATACTCTACGCAAGGTTGTAAGTCAACCAGTCTCCATGGTGTTGACAGATCAGTTCCACTATCCCAAGCGTACTTATAGTAAATTAAACGTTACATTGAAAACTTGCATTTGGAAGAAGCAAGACTGTTAACTCATGTTATATCGATAGGAAGTCAGTCTTTGAAACCTTACATCTCTCACTTGAGAACAAAACTAATGAAATCTGATAATTATTATTATTACTCACAGCTATCTGAGGGCTAATGCTGCTCACATGACCTGAGAGTCTGAATCAATATCAACACCTGTGTGTGGTTCATCACCCTGCCCTCAGAATGTCTGCACAACTGTATCTGAAATCCCACACAAGCAGATGGGGAAGGAACCAACTGCAGCATTGACCTTGGCAAGAGTGAACTTCCTGGGTTTGGGGTTTTGGGATGAATATCCTCAGTATTTGGTTAACTGCTAAGAACCCCCGTAGCTTACGTCACTGCAAAAGTCTGAGAGTCCCAAGCAATCACTTTACTCTGGAAGCTAGGTCTGACAAATTATAATCAATTATAATATAAAAAGGAAAATCATAATACAATTGTTCAGAATGGTAATAGTGTATCTCCTCTATGAGACTGTTAAATCTTAATGTACAGCAATGAGAAAGTCTAAGAAAAGTGAAGCATTTATACTGTCTTCAATAAGCTTAAAAGCTTTTTTAACATGCAGATGAGCAAACTTGTACAGCACTGTATAGAGTATTTCTTACTGTTTCTTTCAAGCACCTTGTACTGCAGACAGTAGCTATCATCACAGAACTTGAGTACTATGTGCTGGCAAAAACATTCTTAGACATCCCCAGTTTTAGTCATTCTTCCCTCTCTACAAAGTGCAGTAAGAAGAGGATTATATTTATTTCTCTTTCAGATAACTTAATAAAATATTCCATCCAGGAAGAAATAGATTTTACAACGCTTGAATTTTATTCCTGAGGAAAAGATGGGATTTGTGCTCTCCTCAAAGTAGGATGCCCTTATTTCATTGTGCAGTTCCCTTCTAAGAGTAGTTGCTTACTTAGGTATTAGAACTGTTGATTTTTACAGGTCTGAAAAATAAAACCACACTTGTGTTATAGACTGATTTGACTTTTTTTTGTTGTTGTCAATCTATTGTTGTTTTTCAGCAAACACCTATGCAGGCACCCAGTTTTCATAGTGCTTTTGAGGGCTGAAAAAGGCGGGGGGGTGGGGGTGTGTTTGGTGAGGCGGCGACCACCGAGAGCTACTGGTGCTGGCCCGGGCTCGGCCTGGGCGACGCTCTGGGAATGTAATGGGACTGGGACTGGGATGGGACTGGTGCGGGACTGGGACCGGGGTGGGGATGGGATTGGGACTGGGACCAGTGCGGGACTGGTGCGGGACTGGGACCGGGAAGGGGATGGGACTGGGACCAGTGCAGGACTGGGACCGGGGCGGGGATGGCACCGGGACTCCCCCTCAGCACCCCCCAAACACCCCAAAGCCCCCCTGAAACCCCCCCAGGCTCCCCCAAGCACCCCCCAGGACCCTCAAAACACCCCAGAGCCCCCCTGAAACACCCCCAGGCTCCCCCAAACACCCCTCAGCACCCCCAAAACAGCCTGAAACACCCCCCCCTGATGTGTGTCCCTCCCTTCCAACCCCCCCCTCTCCTGGGCAGGTACATCCTGTTCGAGGGCGGGGAGGGGCAGGACGCGGGGGGGCTGGATGGAATATGTATGTATGTAGGTGTTAGCAAGATCTGATATTTTCATTGAATTTAGTACTGTGTGCAGTGATCTGCTTGACGTTTTCTAAACCAAAATCTTACGTTGAACTAAACTAAGGGAAAATGGTACTGTTTCATTACTCTAGATCAGAGATAATATTTTCTGCAACAAACATACAAACAATCTCATATTTCTCCTTTTTATCTCCTTTTTGAGTATTATCTCTTTTGATTCCTGCCAGATATTCTTTAACTCAAAAATGAGTGGCAATGGCCACAAGTGATTGAAGTAGTAATACTGAAGATACTGAAGTAGTAATAAAAATTATTTTCCTCAGCCCCCAATTATATTCTGCTTTGTAAAGTACAGTGTTATGAGAAGACAGTTTGCAGTATTCCAGTATCCCTTTAAGGCTGACTCAGAAATGCACAATGTTCAGTCATTATGCACAATAATATATGCTAGTTTATCGCTTGAGCAAATGAGGTTATATAGAATGAGTTAGAAATTTCGTTTCCTGCCGGCCGGGGGTGCGTGGGCCCAGGGAGCCTCAAGCATTTGTTGGGGAAAAGATTTAAAAAAAAAAAAAAAAAAAAAAAAAAAAAAAAAAAAAAGAAAAATTCCGTTGTTTGTGTTGGCTGTAAATAGTTTCTTTTTTTGAAGAAAACACTTGTGTGCTTCGATAATCCACTGTGACGTCTTAGCTCCTCCAGGGACAGGATCGAAACCACAACGGAGAGAAGCGCTGGGTGCCCCTGCATTGTGAGGACAATAACTTTTAGAAAATAAGAAACCCTCACTATCTATTTCCCAATGACCTGTTTTATTAAAGGATAGATTACCTGAAGAGGTGAGAAAGGACTTGAATTTTGTTTGAATTTACAGTTTCATCTCTTTCTTACATGTATCCTGTAGAGATAGTGTATGAAATGAGCATTCTAACAACCATGGCCTGAGAAAACATACTCTACAGCCAGTCACAGGTACTTTCTTAGTTCCTTTGTCAATAGCACTGCCTTATTTCAGAGGAGGGGGACTGTTTTACCAGACTGGGGGTAGGGGTTCAGCGTTAAGCTCTCCACAATATTTTTGAGCCAAACTGTCATACAGGGGAATACAAAAACTACAGCTAAGGAAGTGAGAGGTGAAGTAGGATGGAGCGGAACATATGCCTTCTGATATATTGGCTATATGTTAGATCTCTCCATCTTATGGAACCATAACTTTAGTCTTAAGATTCATATGTTAAATATTAACTACTTGGCAATTACAAACAGCAAGAAGTTGAAGGATTGATTTCCCCAATAATAACATAAATCACCTAGATATCTGAAAACTTGTATAGTCCATGCACACTGAGCAATGCCAAAGTAAAGGATGCAATTCCTACAGCAGGTAAATCAGCAATACCATGTGTTGCCAAGTTCTAAACTAGTTCATTTGAATATCCTCTGTCAAGTTACAGTCTGGATGTCACATCTGCATGTTCCTACATGATACATTAGTCTCCTTGTCCTAGAGCATGCGGCCTCATTATGAGGTCTGCGAACATCCTGGGACTACAAAGAGTCTCACATCAGGAGAGAGGATTCATTGCACTGACCCTTGGGAACGCCTTGAACTAGACACCCTGTGATTCCCTGGGGAGTCAGTCATAGAGAGGGGTGCTTCCAAGCAAGGACCCATGACAGAGGTGGGACAACTTGCCTTCCACAGGAAACCTGTGACCTATTATAATCTTATTTTACCATCAGCCAAATGCCTCTGTCAGAACATATTGCCTGAAAATTTCCAGGAAGCCGAAGAATTATGGAAGTCTCGGAGGATGTTTTCCTCGTTGGGAAAGTCGGTCAGGGCTTGATAAAGGAGTCCTTATGGCTTTTCTTTTGTACCCTGTTTGTGCTTGAAAGCAGATGATTCCTAGGGGCATACCCCCTATCTTCTGTTTTCCCTGACGGGTCTTCAAGGTCTTACAGCCACATAGGCATGGGCTGGGTGGGACCAGCAGTACTGTGCTGGGTCAGTACATGTCTGTAGTATCTCCCTTCAGTGTTATCTCTGTTCTGGTTCAACCATAATATTTTACTATCCGTCCTCTGATACTTGCATATGTATACTTAACCCTCTCAGCTCTTACTCAGTTTTCTATCAGTTTCAAACCTTCCTCCCCATTTCCTTTCTTGGTTTATACCACTCCTAAAATAATTTTTGACTTAATACATTTGCTTAAAAGATTACTGAAATCAACAATTCTTTACTAGAATTGGCTGCTCTTTCTCACCTTTGCCTTCCCTTTCAGGGACAGTATTTAGCAAACAGAATTTACAGTGCCATGGTTACCAGCAAGCAGAGCTTTGGCCCTTTGAGCTATTTGCCAGTGTCTTGGGTGATATCATCAGCTTATAATATTGTAGCACCTTTTGTAAATTCAGCTTTTCACAGAATTGGAGGCTGGTAGAAGGGAATTGAATCTTGAAGGGGCTCTCAATACTGTCTCATTTGGTCTCTCACTGCAATGACAGCTGAAGGTGGAAAAATCCTTTACTTGTGTGAATGTAGGCTATCTAGTCTAGGTAGGAAAAGATTTTAAGGAAAAGGCTACCCTTTTTTTGTAACCTAGTACCTGGAAAAAAAACAAAACAGTTTTGTTTCATTTTAAAAATTTCTTTCCAAATAACTGATTGTGTGTAGCTTCAGTTTTTCTTGCTAGTATTCATGGCAGTCTAATAATTATCAAACTGTGATACAGGTGGTTGGGATGGATTGTGAAGATGGGATTGTCCTGAAACCCTAAGAAGCAACAAACACAAGTAGCTGCAGTCAGACACATGAAAAACAAGGAAGAAAAACTTTGGCTGGAGGAATAGTCCTAGATCTTTATCCTTCTCTTCCTTAAAACAATGATCTTCTAGTTCATGGCAAGAAGGTTAGGTCCAGGATTTTTATGTGCTTCTAACATGTCTTTTCACTAGGAGAAAGTCATCAAAAAGCATCCTCCAGTCCTCTCTGTTTGATCTTCAAGGTTTTCTTTCTGTGGAGTGGCTAGTAAAAGAATTAATTCTAATCCTTGTGCAGGGCAGAAAGATCTAATCCCAGGAATAGATCAGGCAACGCTGTGCTAGGCAAGCTATAGCAAGCTTCTTTTATTACACAGTTTAAAATGGTCTTTGACTATACTTAGAATGAACAAATGTGACTTTCAGTGCCATGAGCTTCTAAAGTTCATTGTACTTAGCATTTCAGATGGTTGCTGTCTTAAAAAAGTAAGCCAAACTTGTCTAATATGCCTATTATTTAGATGTGTCCAGTCATTTCACTCTTTAGTTACTTGGCTTAATTTCTGAGCCACACAAAAAATACTTCACTGCTATTTTCAGGTGCTTTCACTGAATTTCTGACAAAGGAGTTTTAAAAATGTTTCTAAACCATTCTGAATTAGTGCTGCTGACCAAAGATGAGCCTTAGCTCTGTTGTACTTTTGCTAATGATGCATCCACTTTTTCATTTCTGCTGGATCACATCATTACCATGCCTTGGGTCAAATGTAACTGTAAAATTCAGAATTCTTCATGTGCTTGTGTAGGAGAGGGTGAGAGCAGCTGCTCATATTGACACAAAATGTTTGCCTAGATATGCAGCTTCTTACACATTCAGTTTATAATTTCAACACTATAGCATAAGGGTCAGAAAAGAATTAGGCTGTGGGATGCCAGCTTCTGTTCATGGGTTTGTGCTTCCATTCACTGTCTCTACCTCCTTCAGGTTTCTGTTGAATTCAAGGAAGTAAAATATGAGCAAGTGATGCTCTGCATGTTGGGCATGTAAAATCAACACACTTCCCTGTCTGCTTCTCATTTGATTTGCATAAGGTGTTTATTTTATAAATTATTTAGTGCTTTAAATACCAGAAATGTTCTTTTTCTTTTATCATAATATAATTCCTTGAGCTCAGTAAAAGGCATAATACATGCATCAGGTATTATGTGTGTTATCACACATTTATAGTGGGCAAGCAGGTAGACATTTTTTGACAATATTTAAATGGGAGCTGGCCATGGCTGAGCCCACTGTGCTGGCCTGGCGCTTTGGGACATGGTCATGGGGATGTTGGACAGAAGGTTGGGCTTGGTGACCTTAGAGGTCTTTTCCAGCCTTAACAATTCTGTGATTCCATGAGCTGACAGGAGAGCTGTTGGCATAAAGCAGTGAAAATGGATTTGTGCAGGGTGGGGCTGGGACAGATGTGGAACAGGAGACCTGTGAGAGCTCTTTAAGATAGTTCATCTCTGTAGAAATTTTTCAAACTGTGACATACAGTTGTGTAAGGATTCTTGCAGGGTGTGCAGTCAGCACATTGCTGCAGATAGGAATTTTGAAACTGTGTTCAAACACAGTCCCTTGAACTGTGCACCACCACTCAGTGCAATTTTTGTTCCCTAAGCATCATGATTAACATGAAAAGGGTACACTGTAATTTTTTTCCTGACTTTACTGTCATAAAAGGTCACCCCTATGTCTCTCTAAATGTATACTGCTTTTCTACTTCATTTTTTGCAATTAGAGAAGCAAACAGACATTGAAATGATGAAGTGGTGCAAGCTTTCTGAGGTGGTCAACCCAGTGTGGCAAGCTGGAACTGCAGGGCATCTCACTGCTGCAAACTTGCAAGGATAGCCACAAGACAGGGGAAAAAAAGAAAATGACTAACACGCTGTGTTTTTACCTATCACTCAGTGCAGCTATCACAAGGTTTCTTGCCACAGACACCCTGTCTGGCCACGTGGGAGAGGATGCAAGGCCAAGGCCTGACTTGTCTGCCTTCATTTCACTGTCTGTTCTGTGCTTGGAATGCTTCTTGCTAAGGGAGAGGTGAACAGTGTTAATCTCTACAGAGACGAAAGGACATTTTCAGATGGTTAGGGGAAAGCTCTACCTGTCTTGCTCTGGGTAGTGCTCAGGACGTTTTCATCGTAAAATGTGATGCACGTAAACTGAAATTTGGAGTTTCCTCAAATAGTGATGTATTTATGTTGAGCAGGGAGGCATGAAATTATTTTGAAATGTTGATAAGCTGGGTTGTCTGTCGATAAACCTCCTTCAATTCTGCCTCTACAATTTAAGCTAAATTATTACCCAAAGAAGCAGCCTACCTTTATTTCAAAAATCAAAATATATCTTCTACTATACTTTCAGCAAAAAAAAATGCCTATAACAATACCTTTCTGATCCTGCAGCAGTGTTCAAAACTCTGAGGTGATAGAAATAACCCCAGAGCAAGACAGCGATGGAATTCAGGACCCTTGTGAGGGGGTATTTCTCTTAAACTAGAAAGCTCCTAAATCATGTTTCCTGTGGAACTATGCAGGTAATCGTCCAACTGTGAGAAATTCTAATGCAAAGTTTTCTGTAAAGGGTAGTATGACTGTATGGTTGTGTGTATCTCATAAACACTGCTGGGAATTAAGTTTTCCACATCTTTTGTGGGATTACTAAACCATATATGTCATACAAAATTCAGTCCTGTCTTCAGATTTTAAATAATTTTGCATTAAAGAGTGCTTTTTAAGCCTTTCCCACACCTGTCTTTGTTCATCTGCGGAGATTTCACGTTCTCTTTGAAGTGACTAAAATGGATGAATTTCCCAAAGTGGAAGGAAAACAGACCCACAAAACTCCTTTCTTTTATAACGGGAGGCTGCAGGCCAATTAAAAGCAGCCTTTACTGAAATTAGTCAAAACCTTTAAGCAGAGGAGAAGAATCTTCAGTCCAGATCTGAAATTAGGCCTGATTAAAATCTACTGGAAACTCAAAATCTTCTGTAACAGATTGTGAAACCAGCAACAATAAAAGGGGAGGGGAAGAAAAACATTTTGAAATATGTCAGATTCCTATCCTCAAGTTAACTACTCCCCCCATGCCTCCACCCTCAGATCCCACACTTAAGGTTTAAATAATGGCCTCCACTCTCAGCTGTGGGAAGAAATATGCCTTTGCCCTGGCTCAGATTTACCTCCCCTTCACAATTCACTGAGCAAAAGGTCACTCATAAAAACTGAACTACTTGTTCTTAATGGCATGAAAGGAGCATGCTGTGATTTATTTTATGACACCAAATAAGTTGCAAGAGGCCTTTTGCCTGCATTTTCTACTTAACATTTTTTTTAGTTTTCCATTGCAGTTATCTTGAATTGCATCTTTTTCTTCTGCTTGTTTAACATTCAGGAAAGGTCCATCTGTGATGCACCTAAAATCTCCATGGCTGTGAAAGTCTTTCACAAAATACCTAAAGGAGTAGTGAAAATAGATGGCTGACTCTGAAATTTTATCACAATTGGTATGTTCCACACATGTAATCTGACAATGACTGTGGCACTACTCACTCTCTGCACAAGCATCCTCCTCCTCCTCTTCATCCACGCTCGCTTCCTCCGCGTGCAGTCTTTCCAGAGCTCTATAAGGAGGTGGCAGTTTCATTGGAGGTGGAGCCCCATATTTTCTCTAATGGATTCAAAGGCAAACAGTCAGGTATTTTGTAACCTCCACACACAAGAAAAACACACACCCAGCACTAATGTTGGAGGAACTGTGACAAATGAGAATTGATCTTTTAGGTAAGAGATGGTTAGAATCAGCACGACTAGGAGTAAAAAAGGAAAATAAACCAACTTGTGAAGCTTTGCAACACACTCGTTGCTTTCTCCAAGTGCCTAAAAGTATATGAAAAACATGTAGTTGTTTAGGTCTGTAAAAAAGCTGACTGAGAAGTGGTGTTTCAGTATTTACAATACTTAGGTTATTATTTGATTGCTTGTTATTTTAATTACAACGGTTTTGAGAAGAGCATCTTCAACCAGATGAGAACAGCGGTCCATTTTTTTACCCCACTGCTTTGGGGTCATTTCTTGGCATGTAATTGGTGGAGGAATCCAATCTTTCCAGAGAACCAACTGTTGTGCACCTGGGCCTGTTGAAAATTCACTCACCTTGGGTTTTTACTCCTACCAGAGGCTTTGGTGTGAAGTTGAGAGGTGCCAGTGTGGGCCCCAAAGAAGCTCCTGAGGGTTAGAAGGGACTACTGGCCAGGTTGGAACAGCCAGAGAGCAGGCAGGAGCATGCCACAGACCATGCTTGTGAAAGGTTCTTACTAAACCCCACTGGAGTTACGGGAGGAGTTTTCCTGACTTCATCAGGCTTGGGAGAGGGGTCAATATCCTCCCTGAACCCTCTGTCCCTACACAAATCATATACTTTTTATTTCATGCCCAAGGCAGGGCTTGTATGACAGAAAGCAGCTCTCAGTAACCAGAGTGCTGAAAGCATAATTACCTCAAATACCTATTACATTCTATTCTTACATGCTGCTTTCTCTTCTAACAGGACAGAGACAGGGCATTTCATAAATGCTCATCTGGAGCTAAGTGTATGCTTATAGAGCCAGTCTACACATGCATGTTGATTGACTAGATCACTTTTGCCAAACACACTCTTTCTTTGCAGAGAAAAATCAAGTATTACAATGACTCATGTCTCTCTCCCTTCTCACCCTCCCTCTATCTTGTTTAGGCATTGATTTCAACAGACATTGTTTTAATCTGTTCACTTAAACTGATTTCTGTCTGGATATACAAAAGCTATATTCAAGAGATTATCAGCTATATCTGATTGACAGGCAGCTTCATGATTACTTCCTAAGGCTGGTACCCAAAGGTACTCTTTCACCCTGAAACAACTTAGATGTTAAAAAAACAAAGTCCCGAATGCAGTAATAACAATGTGATATTGCAGATGTGAAGCCTTGTTGTCTAGATACTCTCTTGACATGCTCTAGTGTGGGATTAGTTGATTCCCATCACTGCCAAAACAAAAAAGTAGTTAGTACTTGAATTCATATTCAAGTTAGAGAGGAAAGAAATCATCAGAGAGCAAGTGAATGAGTGGTACAGCAGATGCTCCCCAGAACTTGCCTAGAAATCTGTTATTTAAATTTAAAAGCAGCCTGCTACAACTGTCCCCTGAGTCTCAAGACTGATGCTTTTGGGGAAAATTGGTCATCTTACCACAGAATGAAACAATTAAGTTTTGAATCAGGTGGTCATGCACCATTGCTGCAGTTCCACCTTCTGTCACCCTTGTCTAACTGATGGTATCACTTATAGTCTTCCTTGGGAAAAGCTCTGTGAGACCTACCACAGAGTTACCCCATGGTCTCCTTCAGATCCCACCTGATGACTGTATCTTACTGGCTCAAAGACTGCCAGCATTTGAGTTGCTGGAGCGTGCTGACTGCTTGCAGTGTGGACAGCCAGTATCTCACTGTTTCCTCATGCCTCTGCATCTGCAGCTGTCTGTGATCTGTGATCTGTGATGCTGTGGGTCTTAGTGCTGGGTGGAAAACTTCTAAAAGAAAATGTCTTCCACATATTCTTCTCCAGCACAGTGTGTTCCATTCTCTCCTTTGTGCCATCCTTCCTCCAATTCACCCTCTCTCATGCATCCACTTTTGACTCAGTTATCCTTCCTTCCTTTGTTCCCTCATTTCCTATGTGTCTCACCTTCACAAAGGTCCTGGAGGATAAACAGAACATACATTGAATAGAGTTGTTTGTAACAAATATGAAATTAAAAAAAAAAAAAAAATCCTAAATGTTGGCATATGCCCTCAGTAAAGATATATCTCTTTCCAGTAGAGATTTTAAAACTGGTATTCAATTTTCATTTTCAAGTCTATTTAGAGCAACGTGTTCTCCAAATCTTTGACATGCCTGGCTTTCATATCATAATCAGACCTGCCATATGTTTAAGAGATTTACTTCTCACTTAACTGCACTAACTTGCAGAAATAATCAGCATGATTTTAGACCTAAATAAAAAGAACACCTGTCCTCCTCCAATGAAGAATAGTTTGGAGAAGTGGTTTTAGGCCCCTCGTCTCTCCTTCCTAGTGCTACTCTAATTGATAACAGAATCCAAGCTGGTCATACCAAGCTGATACAAAACATTTTTGTTAAATATTATGTGCACAAATAAAAGTGTTGGATCTCAGTCTGATTGTATGAATGATGCTTAAAGCAAATTGTTATAGCTGTTTAATTTAAAAAAATTAACCAAGAGTGCATCAAACTGCACTACGTGAAGGTTTAGTTTCCTAAACATAGTTAAGGCCTTCATACATTACTTAGTAATATTACAGTTCTCCATCACTAATTTGATGGCAGTTTAGACCAATATTTTTCTGCATTTGATCTGGCTGATTAGGTTATTAATGTCTTTTCCAGCTCTGTGATTCTTGTGATTTCTTGTGAAAGGACCAAGAAATCCACTGCTTTTTCATATCCATCTACCAGATCACTGAAAGATTATCTAAAATACCCTGGAAAATTTGTGCTGCAGGACCATTCCCTGCTGGCCAAGAGCCAAATCCATAATATGGTCAGGAGACTTCATAGAGCTAATTTTCCTCAGTCAGCCTGTCTTCTTTGCTCCCCAGTTTCATCTTTGCAGAGCAGAGTAATCAGTAAGCCTTCTGCTTCATGCTCCTGGAAGCTAGCTGAGCTGCCTTCTGTGCCAGCTGCAACCCATGGGACTTGTGTTGACCATCCACAGCAGAGCTAGGATCAGCCATCATCCATCAAAAAGAAGATGCATATGTCAGATAAATCTCTTGCAGAAATTAAAACTATTGCCTTCCTCTGATACCAGCATTCAGAGAAGAGACTGACTGCCATGGCTTGGTGCATCCCATCTGATACTATCAGTTTTGTGCTCAGACAGCATTGGCAAGCACAGCACAGAGACTTCAGTAACCCATGAAGGGATAAATACATCAAAGTGTCTGCACATCACAGAGACTGTTTTGGCTGTTTTTATTTTTTCCTGGTGTTTTATTTTCTAGAAGGGTGATTTTAGATTATTCTAAACATACTTACAAATGTGAACCAGTTACCTGGTATTTTTGGTCCAAAAATTTTAAGAAGTGAAGAGGCTTTGTGAAATAAAGTTGAAGGTGGTATTGTATTTTCATTTGGATATCTCAGCAATGTCAGTCCACCTGTGTTACTGGTTTGTCAGTAGCAGTCATCCACCTGTCAGCTGAAGTTCTTGCTCACAGCTAAGAACCAAGCCCAGAAGCACAAAAAAATACCTGTCAAACCTGGCACATCTACTTAGGCATCTAGGCCCAAATTAATCCCACAAGTTTAAAGCCAGGGTTGCATCTGGGATTTTTTCCAACCTTAACCCCTTCTGATGTTAACTGAGGTAACTCATCTGGGAACCTTCATGCAGAAGTTACTGAAGGGTTTTTATAGGCAGATTCTCAGAGTCTGAAGTACAGAAAAAAGCTCCCCTGACACATTAGCATGTTTTTATTTGTAAACTTCTATTAAACTGTTAATTTTGAAAGGCACAACAAGGCAAATTAATATTGCTTATAAAAAGGTAAAAAAAAATAAATACATGAATGTCAAGGTATTGTACCTCAGTATAAAAACCAACCTAAAATCAACTTAAAATAGCCCCCAAAAGCAATTTGTCTTAAAGAATGAGGAATGTACATTAGTAATGCAGAAACAGAAGCAATGGTAAAACAATTTTTATCTCAAACTGCTCCAGCAATGAAACTGGGAACACAATGTATTTATTCATTGAAATGTTAAGGGATTTTCAAAGACTTGGTAACAGTTGAATAGGAACCTCACAGTTTCTTCAAGATTCTTCCAAAAAAAAAAAGATCTGTGACATGTACAGAAGTTTTGGAATGGAGAATCCATATGTATAATTCTTCTCTGCACTCCAAACCAACAAGATAGAGTCGTGCTACAAATGTCAGCTCAAACGAAAACAATTTGCATTATCTGAGGTTTGCATATATGTAATTTTTAATCCACGTGTATATGTGTGGAACGCTTTACCATCAATACGGATTATGGTATATGTTCTACGTGTTAATAGTGTACGACTTCTGTTTTCGTACTGATTTTTCATACGATCTCCGAGCTTATCAATCATTGTTTTTATTTTTTTTTTACGAATATAAACATCTTTTGTTTAGTGAACATTGTAACTACCTCTGAAATTAGGGTTATTCACACCTAAAATCCTTTTTTATCTGGACATTTACTAGTTGTAAGACCCTTGTTTTGTCTCTAATCCTTTCCTGCAAAATCTGGAGGGGAAAAAAATATTAAAAAATAATAAAATAATGTCCAATACTTAATGCATTTCAGGAGGAGATACTTAAGATTTTTTTAAATAAATATTAAATTCATTTTGTACCTTTTGGTGTATTGGTGATACAATCTAGTGATATAAGTAGAAATGTGTTTTAAGTTTGTGAAACCTTCTTTCAGTGTTGCTTCAGAGAACATGATAATTTACAGATGGCCCATCAGGAGCAGTGCTGGAGTTGCACATGCTGCTGTTGTTGATCATCCTGGAGCAACTGAGCAGAAACATCTTCACAGCACAAAAGACAGATACTGGTTAATTTCCTTTTCTGTCCAGCAGTGAGTTTAGCTGTCCATGAACAGAAGCTTCATGCTGCTCCTCCTCCAAGTATCTCCTCTGGTGTCATGACCAGCACAGGCCAAAGAGGTCACAAGTAATGCAAATCCCCAGCATTTAAACCTGAGTTCTTCCTGGCTAGCTGGGTTCCGGGAGCTGTGTTAGTCAGCCCTCCTGCTGTGTGCATTGTGACTCAACTGGAAGTGTGAGAAGGAAATATACATAGGTGTAGGCTACCTGCAGATAAAGACAGGAGAACAGTTTGCTTTCCTATCAGCAATATTCTGACCCAGTGCCAGCTTTCACATGCAGCCTCCAGCCCTAGGAGGCAGTTTTAACTCCCTGGCTTCCACGGGAATGAAGGGAGCAGAGGGTCTGGCAGAGGATAGAGCTTTAGCTGCTCCTTCTGAAGATGGTTTCTGCATCTTCAGAAATTCTGTCCCTTCAGTTCAAAAAGACACTTCACTAAGCTAGACTTTTGCTGCCTCAGAAGTAGGCAGTGAGGATATTGTTCCTCAAAAGGAACCAGGACATTGTTAGCCATGCAAAATGGTCACAAACTTAGGGGTAAATTTTGATGTAACTTAAAACTTTACTTAAAAGCTTAAGCTTTAAATCTTCAGAGCTTTACTTTTTATGTGAAGTGAGATTATAGCAAATTATATTAGTAAAGGATATGTTTTACCTGTACTGAGATAAAAAGTGGAATTCTTCAAAAATATTACACACACATACACACATATAGGAATCGGAAAACAATTATTGCAGGTCTTATTAAAACAGAATTAAACACATAATGGTACAGAAATCTTTCTGACAGATCACGTTTTCAGTACCTGACAACCCCCACATGCCTAGTGGAACTCCATGATAATATATAGGGTAGAGACTGCTTCTGCATGACTGGAAATTTCTACTCAGGTGAAGTCATGCTGGTGTCAAGACTTTCCCAATGAGTAAAACTCAGTGTGTTTCACCCTGACTAATTTCATCCACTTAAAAGTTTGTTATATGGTCTAAGTTTCTGCTCCAGTCAGTGGAGACTGTGATGCTCCTTTAGAGAATAAATCATCTAATCACAAGACAGTGTCCAAAATAGTCTGGATGCATCTCACTCTAGCAGCACCTCCCTACATCTACACAGCAACTTTCTAAAACCAAGATGAGGACAGGGGACTGCCTCAAGGGAGCTGAGTGAATATTGATGCTTTTGTGAGCAAAATAGAAGCAGAACAAGCCTGGTCCTTGGTGTTTCTCCTTTGGCATAGATTTGGAGTCAGCTGGGGCATAAGGAGCAGTAACTAACATGGCTCCTCAATACACTGCAAGATATTTCTTGGAGAACAAAGGTGCAAGGTGACAGTCTCTGAGTTCTGTAGCTAGTTTCTTACAACCTTGCAGATCCTGTGACAGGGAGGGCAATGGGTTAGTTTCAGCTGGAAAAGATCTAGTTTAGTTTCTAAACGTTTTTAAATATGAAGTCTGTGGACAAAAGCACTGCTCTAATGCAGAAGCTCAAGTCTTTGGTGGTTTTGTTACAAGTTGCATTCTTGGTGGATTGTTTGAAGTCAACAAGATCTTTTTGTTTGTAGGATTTATGAAGTATTTAATCATTAAGTATGAAATTTGCAGATCAAATCCCTAAAAATAATTCCCTTCTTTTGGGGGTGGAGCACACAGGTGATGTAGAGCTGCTGGAAGTCCCTACCTAGAAGGCATCATGTCTCTGAAGTCCTCTCCTGGGGGCCAGTCTTTAAGCTTCAGCACCATTGGTTCTCCTTCTTCTGTCCTCAGGCGACCTGTGGGCAGGTGTTAGCACAGCTCAGCTTTCTGCAGCTGTACAACTCAGAATTCACCTGAGCAAGGCAACCAAATCCTCCTTTTCACTTAAAATCATGGCAGTAAGGATGCAAAGAGGAAAGGGTCTTCATTCTACAGTGGAGCTTGGTTTTCCCATGCACCTAATTAAGCAAATGCTTCATTAAATAAGGCTAGAGTGAAGCACTGGTGTGATAGCTGAAACAGGGACCCAATTAGCAAAATATCATAGATCTTCTGATGTTGGAAGGGATCTCTGGAGGTCACCTTGTCCAGCAGCCCTAGCAAGTACCCAGACCATGTCCAGAAAGCTTTTGAGTATCCAAGTTTCCCAGGTTGCACCATGCAGAGCACTCCAGACTTGTGCTGGCAGCTGATGATCATAATGCAGATTATGCAGCTGTTGTCTTCTTCACTGTCAAGCTGCACCGATGGCTTGTGGCCAGCTTGGTGTCCACCAGAAGCCCCAGGTGCTTTTCTGCAAACCTTTCCAGCCTGTTCTGGTGCAGGGTGTCATTGCTCCCCAGAAGCAGGACTTTGCAATTCCCTTTGTTGAACTTCACGAGATTCCTCTTAAACCATTTCGCCATCATCTGGCATTATTCTTTACTCACTGTATTCACTGGCTTGATATCCGAAGTTGGATAAAGCAGACCCAGTTTACTCATCTAAAAGGTGGAACTGGTAATAGTACCTCAAGCGAGGTGCTGAGAGAATTATTTAATTAGTGTTACCAAAAGGCTTCAAAATCCTTAGTTAGATAATTTTCTAAAAGTATCACATTTCCTTCAGTAAAGATCGTTTGCCTGCTGGGAGTACCCATTTGGGATTCAGCATTTCCAGTTTTCTCAGAAATTGAAAATAGTATTTCAACCTTTACTGATGAAGTTGGCAAAACATTTGTTGACACTGAGGAAGCTGCTAGAAAGTCTGCTGAATCAATAAAAGATAGCATTACCGATGCATTGTTAAGAGGTTTTGAGGATGGTAAAAGCATTGCTGAAAACTTCAGAGACACATTGCAAAACATTTTTAAAACATTGGTGCTTAAGCCCACTTTAGATATAGCAACAGATCAGCTTTCAAAATCGCTTAGTATTTCAGGGGCAGCTTGCATTCTTACCCAAAAATAGAGACTCAGAGATTAATTCACTCTCCTTATTAGGTATGAAGGAGAAGTGGGTTTGAAGCAACACCCATTTATATGGAGAGTAAACAAAGCTGGCTTTGCACACTCAGCTGTAACTCCTATGGAGGGGTGAGCAGAAGCATACAGCTCCAAACTGATGGATCTGTATTCCTTCTCTCCACATTTACTTGCTAAGAAGCCTGAGGATTTTTTATTTTTTTTAGGTATCCAAGGACTCAGATATGCAGTCAAGTTCCAGTAACAAAGAGCAGGTGCTCAGCTACCATGGCTTCTCCATAGATGACTTGTTAGCCCATGGAGATTCCTTGCATCCTCAACTCTATAATAGCTGCATTTTCACAAGTTTTCAAATAGGCCGCAGTCTTGAATTTGCACATAAATAAAGCTCTGATTTAATTAATGCTGCTTCTTTCTCATCCATGTGTCAAAAATGCATATTTCCTATCCCTTGACTGAAAAACCTGTTGACAACTATCTCAACAAGTAAAATATTTCCACACATTATGTCAGTGAGTTTCAGTTCCTGTGAAGATCTTATAGAAAGCAAATACCCTTTTAATACATCACTTTCCATTCCTTGAATTCCAGCTCCCTTTCTCACATCAACACCTAGAGAGGATGACATGTGTTACCCTCTGCTAATTGCCACCAAGCTTACATTGTCAAGAGATTGGTTCTTTAAAAGGAGTGTTATGTGGTTTGGGGTTGTGTGGATCAGCCTGAGACCTACCAAGGAAGCAGCAAGTACTAGTACACAGTAGCTAGCCACCTGTAACATTAAGAATTGAAACATAATTTTTAACAAAAACTGCTGGATCTTTCCTGAGTGAGAATACTATTTTCAATTATCAGGCAAACATAGTATCTTAAATAAAGTTGTAACATAAATGGCTAAAATTTAAGGTCTTCATTTTTCTTTTTCATGAGAGGTTATTATGTAGGTAGGGTATCTGCTTGAGCATTTGTGGCAATTATTGTTTAGTATAGCCTACAGCTGAGTAGTATTGCAGGCACATTAACAAGTTCCTTTTCTGTGGTATCCAGAAGTGGAATATGAAAGAACAAAAAGAGAAATAGTACTTTGATATGGATAGAGAAACCTCTCTTTATGTATTTTGAGATATTGGGCACAAAGTTGAAAGTGCTTCATTTTGGTATTTGTGTATCTAGATCAGATTACACTCACTGATTTTTAAAGACGCAGTAAGATTGTTCTGTTTCAGTTGGTTTTTGTCCTGTCATTGTGTACCACTGAAAAGAGACTAGCTCTCTATTCTTTAAAATTCCCTCACTGGGTACATGGAGGCACTAATTGGCTTCCTTTTGAGCTGCTGGTCTTCCTGTCCGCAGACTAAAGGAAATAAAACTTTGTGGCTTGTCCTGATGCGTGTACACATTGGTGACTGATTGTTAAACTGCCTGAGCTCTCGTGCTGATTGAGGTGGCAGATTAAAATCGGTGTATGTTTTTTTACTTTTTTTTCTCCAAACTGTCCATCCCCTTCAACACTCACTGGAATATGCAGCTAAATTCTGAGTGAAATTTTGAAAATTTCTTCTGTAAATAATAAACATTTTCAAAAAGATTTTCCTAGTATTAATTTAGAGTATTATAGTCATTGTTATATACTATATATCATATATAGCATATTGTACCCATATCATAGTAATATACACATAATTTACATTATGATACAGCTTAAGATTCCACTTATTTAATGACTTGAGCATGGTTTGTTTCCCTAGTGTTTGTTCTTTTCAGTCTTTTGATATTTCTAATTTATCTCTTCCCCATCATTCTTGGGCAGACAATATTTGCATGTGCTGGGAAACAGAATGAAGATGAAACAGAGTATTTTATATAACCAGAAGCAAAAACCCACCAAAACACTTCTAGTCTACAATTCTGAATAATGAATTCTCTGTATAAATAATTGATATTTTTTAAGTTTTACATTGTACTAGTGGGAGCCTCCACATTCCCCCTTCCCACTGGGCACACCCACGTCTCCATCAGGCTCACCGGGGTTTTTGCTATTCCTGGACCTGTGAACACTTGCCAGTTCCCAGATTTGGGTGTGTGTCCCATCTGCAGCCTGACATACTAATGGGGTAAGACTTGGATGTGCACCAATCCAACCCACCCTCAAAAACAAACCCTTAAAAAGAGAATTAGAAATTTCAAGCTCAGCATCTCGCATGCTGGGGAGGGGGTAAGTAAGGTTTAACATTTATATATTCAGTTGAGGACATCCCTTTTGGGGCAAGAGGAAGACTGTGACCATATCTGAATATAACTACCAGTGCAGCTGTGTATTGGAGTCAGGAACTGTGACTTCTGTGGGATACATTTAGAGCTACAAAGTTCTGTGTAGATTCATGTCTGACCTTGACAGAGACGGTGGCTTGTAGATACATTCCAGGTTATCAACACCTGCCTCACATGAAATACTTGGAAATATGAAAGCATTTAACAGGCAAAGGCTCTTTTCAGAGCCACCCACAATTACAATAAAAGAGCTTTAATCGTTGATGTATTTTGCCCTAGCCACCCAGTATCTTAGAAGTACCTTGGGAGGGAGAAGGAGGGAGGTGGGGGGAGACCAACTGTGAGGCTTGAGCATTGCTTCCAACAGTGGTCTGAAGGGCTCTCTTCCCTACCTATTTCTGGCTCAATCAGCTTTTGGAAGTGAAAAGGGCGGTTTACCGGTTGCTTCATATGACTTCGGATTTTTATTCATATTTTTAGCATTTGACTAATTCAGTTTGACTTCTTGTTATTGGTCCTGGTTATTGTGTGTATTGGTACTGTGTGCTGCTGAGCAGCTCCATCATAAAACCAGAAACATCTCAAAGGCTAAAGAAAAGTTTTATTTCAGTTGTCTTGTGCTTGATTTATATACGGGGAAACACACAGCTGGAGTAAAGATTTTGTGTAGGGAGGGTTGCTGTATTAACTGTAAGCCTGGCAATCCAGTTAACTGGTTTTGATTTGGAAAGCAGTTGATGACAGCAAAGAAATGGAGCAGTTTAGGGGCACAGGTTCCAGGAAACGGAGTAACAGGGAGCTGAAATGACACCTTCACCCTGAGGTATTTGGAGAGGTCAGAGCTTACACATTTACATTCAGATGTCAGGAAACTTGAAATTGATAGATTTTGAAATTGCTGTATGTGAACAACCTTTTGAGCAAAGCTTAGTTTCGGTGAGTGAGTTAGTTGTTTTTTTTCAAACACCTGGAGATAGGACTGGCCAGTCTCACCTCCCCCTCCCACATCCCTATTTTAACTGGAGAAGAGAGGCCCTGTGTTTTCTGTCCCAAACATTTTCTCTCTTCTGTTGTAAAAAAGGCCACAGAGTAGAATGTGAACTCCTGAATATGAGAGATGCTGTTTCCAGGAAAAAAGAAATTACTAACTTACAAAACTAAGTTTATGCAGTAACATTATGTTCTGCTCCTTTTAAGCAGAATTTCATGGAATTTATGTACTGGGACTGCTGTCATGAACTGTGGCCTTTTTTTGGCATCTCCATCACCCCCAACCTACATGGGACCTCCTGCAAAAAGACTTTCAAAATATCTGAAAAGGAGTAGTTCTGCATGGGCAAGATTTCAAATTCCACTGGGAGAAAAATATCAGCTATTCCTTGGAGTTTCTTTCCAGACCTTTCAAATGGTGACCCAGTCCTCATTTAGTACTTAGCTCATAATTAGTAGTTTTCCATGGCTTCCTATATGAGTGAGCAGCTAAAATTGAGCAGAGAGAATACAGTTTTTAGCTAGGTCATGCTGTTGCCAGTAACATGCAGGATAGGAGGAAAAAATGAAAACAACCTCAATTATTTAAACAAAGCAAACACACTCTTGGCTGCATCTGTTCATCAATGACTTCTACCATTTCTCAACTGTAACTCTGGAGTGGGTAAAATAGCACACTTGGAAATGCAAGTTGGACCCTCCTGCCTCTGGATAGAGGCTTCAAAGTCTTTGGTTTTGTCAGAACACAAACTGTTAACTTTCTTGAAGGTAAAAAGCAACCAGGGAGGAAGAACTCTCCTCCAAAGGCTCTTCAGCAGTCATCTTCTCTTAATAAATGTGAATATTATACCCAATGCTTTCCTCATTGAATTTTTTTTTATTACCCACCTTGGATATTGTTTTCCTTTTGTTTTTCACATAACTGCTCTTTCCTTGGGAGTTATTTTCATGCCTGTGTCTTCCTTGATAGAACAAGATATTTAACTTTCTAGCATGACAACCTATAGAAGTCATGCAGATAGAGATCTTCTGGTAAAGAAGCAGAACACCAAGTGGATTTAAATTTATAGCATTGCATTATGCTTTACAAGGAGACAAAAAAAAGAGACAAACTCAATTCCTGAGTTTATACCGTTAATTTTGCACATCTGTACGGTTGGTGTTTATACTTTCTGCAAGTTTGTTTTGTATTGAAATATCTAAAGAGAAAGTAATCAATGCTTCTGTTGATCTCTGAGATAGTTGGACAAGTAGATGTAATTTAACTGTGCACAGTTATGAGATGGGTGTTTAATAAACAGACAGTTCCATTTTTGCTGGTAGAACTGTCAGTACAAACAAAAGGAATGCTTCTTTTTCCACATTGAGCAGAGACCACACTTTTTTTTCCCTTCCCTTTTTCCAAGGTCAGTTGTGTATGTATTTACAGAATTTGCTTCAAACGTTGCCACAGTTTTCAAGGTGCCACTATTATATCCTGCTTCCTGAGCTGAGATGATGGGGAGGGGGGGGGGGGGGCGGCCGGCGTGGGGGGGGGGGGGGGGGGGGGCAGTTTGTCCCCGGCAGATTCAGGGCACCCCCCCCCCCCCACCAGAGACGCCCCCGCGGGGTGCCCAGGCAGCACCGCACCCCTTTTCTCCATCCCTTCCCCCCCCCAAAAAACGGGCTCCGCACGGCCCGGGCGGGCCCCAAAACCCCCCGGCCAGCCCCCCACACCCCCGAGGGGCCCCCCCCGCACCTCTCGGCGGTTTGAAGTGGATGCAACCTGCTTGAGGGGCTGCTAGGCCTAAGCCTTGTGGATGTGAAGCTGCCTATGATATTTGGTCCACAAAGTCATACATCAGTCCCTGACCACCTTTTATAGTTGCTCAGTCCTAACTTACAAGACCAACCAGAAATTTTACACCAGTCTTTATCAATCAAACTAGATTTTTAGTGATAGGATAAACAAAAAGGGTCCAATCACAAAGAAAAATTAGGAAATGATCAGGAACACCTCTCCTTAGGATTGGTTTCTGTTGGTGTAACTGGTGAAAGAAAGAAATTAATGTTTAAAGAGCTGCAGCAGGAGTCCTTGGAGGAGTGAGGTTTTGGTGTTTTTTCTCCAAGGGGAGTCACCTTGGGACTCTTCAGATCTGTGTTTGTGAAGCTGTATTGAGGCTTCCCGGGGGTCAGTATTGGTGGCTAAAAGAGGGAAGTGCTTTCAGATTTCAGTCTTCCATTGTTCTGGTGTTTAAAAGGGTCATCCACTGGATGCACATTTTTAGAGTATTTACTGTTTCAGTATTTTTGTCAGTTCTTGAAGTGTCTTGTAATCAGAAAGATGCTTTTGTGTTTTTCCTAAGTATGGTTACATTTTAACTTGCTGTTGAGAGTCCTCTTTGTGCTTTCAAAAGTTTTTGGCATGATTTTCTTCCATAACCTTCTACCTGTCCAGTCCTAGTGTCCATGCTTCTTTTTAGTCTAACGTAATATAGTATTCTTTCTAAGCACAGCAAATAGGGGATTTATTTCTCCTGCTAAAACCTGTGATTGTGATGAGCCCAGACAAACACTTGATTAGTAAGTACAAAGAAGGCAGAGAGCAGAGAGCCACCAAATGACTAAAACACAAATTGATTAGGAACAATATGGGGTGGAAGCTTAGTGTAAAGGGAGGCTTGAGCTTCAAGATAAAGGATGCTTTAATCTTTCTGCCAAAATGTAATGACCAGACAAGTTATGAACCCACATCTGTGTCTCTGAGAAGATCTGAACAAATCAGTTATTAAAACCTCTGCAGTGTCCCTATGTGGTTAGTCCTAGCCTAATCACACATTCCCTTTGTAGAAGCAGTTACACGTTTATACAGTCTAAAACATCATTATTCATCATCACAAAACAATTGTTCTAGCTGTCTGTTTCTGAAATTTTTCCAATACTGAATTACTGCCTTTGAAATTAAAGATGCAGAATGGAATATACTATTGAGTGGGCAAACAAAGGCTTTATGTCATATTTTATGTAGGCTTTGTTGTCAAAGGTCATTAATCACCTTCCACTTCTTTGCTACCCCTTATTTCCTTCTGAGTTTATCATCAGAGATGACAGATCAAAATCTGAGGCACAGGCTCATGTACATGAGCCATGCTCAGACCTGGCACAATCCCAGCTGCTCCCTACCCTGAATTAGAAGTAGTTAAGCAAACATGCAAGAACACACCTCCACGGAGGTTACCTGTCAGAAGCAAGGACAGCCCTTTCTGAAGGTCTTAGAATGGATTATTTTCTGTGATTCACTGGAGATTTATCACAAGGCAGGAAAACAAACAATAAAAAAAACCCCAAGCCAAACCCCCAACGCAGAGCTGGGAGTTCAAATCCTGTTCTAATGGGTGGAAAATTCTCTCCTGGAACAGATGACTGAGAGAATACCTCAGAGTAGATACAGAATGCCAGGTTCTTAGCTTACAGCTATGTGAAACAAGGAGATGTTTAAGGGAAAGCATCAAAGCTGCAGGGACCCTGTTGTCTGTACTCTCTGATTTCAACATGTTTACCATTGAAGGCATTCCTTAAACCCAACCTGTGGGCAGTTCTTTCCAGGTTTGTTTTGACTATTCCTGGTGTAGCATATCAGAAAAAGAAGTCTAAAGACTAAGACATCTGAAAAGCACCTGTTAGGATCTGTAAATTTAAATTTAAATTAGTAAATTTAAATCCAGTTGCAGCAGTGGAAAACACAAACTGAAGCTTTATTGCTGGTAAGTGGTGAAGGCAGTCAGAGAGAAACTGTTCAAGTCTTAAAAGTTTATAATGTGTACTGCACTGCACTCTATTTACATCACTGTAACCCAGAAAACACATTATATTAAAAATTATGGCCTTGTCACGAAAATAATATACATTTTAACTGTTTGAAACATGAAGCAGAGACAAAAAATCTTCAAAGCATCTTTCTGAAATGAATGGGAAATGGGGAAAAAGATATCAGGAAAGGTGAAACAACTAATTTATAGTCCATCAGCATTTTCTTAGTTGCTAATTCGGTGTGTGACACAACCCCATGGCATGTGATGTGACCCCACGGTGCTTGACACGACCCCATGGCACATGACGCGACCCCATGGCACATGACGCGACCCCACGGTGCGTGACACGACCCCACGGTGTGTGACACGACCCCATGGCATGTGATGTGACCCCACGGTGCTTGACACGACCCCACGGTGCATGACATGACCCCATGGCACATGACGCGACCCCACGGTGTGTGACGTGACCCCATGGCATGTGACACTTATTTTCATTAAAAAGCAAGTTTTTGGATGCCATTTACATTAGTACATAAGTACATGCAAAATGCTAATAAGAACACTAGTGTCCATAAGCCAAATTTGCAATAATAGAGAAAAAAGCTTAGCCTTCAGACAATTTTCTGTAGAAGAATACGGAAAACAAAGTGACAAATGTAGTATTTAAAATACTTTAATTTTCTGATTAAAGAAAAAAAAAAAAGTAAATAGAGAAGCTAATTGTAGTTGATACATTATTCTGTTAAAGTATGATTGATAATAAACATCAGAAATTCAATGGGCTCACCTACACATTAATATAAGGAAAACAAGATACATACAAGCAGCTATCCTTGGTTCTTTTCATTTTTTGGCCACTCCAAAGTATTCCAAACTCTCAAGAAACACAGTGAAATAATGAGTAGCTCAAGAAATATATGGAGGGATTCTTTTTTTACTGACTTTTACTGTTTCCATGTCATATTTCCAGACTTTTCTCACATATCCATTGCTTATCACAAAGTATTGAAATACTTCCTCACAGTTTTTCCTTTAAAAAATTATCAACTGTGGTAGTTGCCTGGTTACCCTGCTAGCTGTTTCTATAATTGTGTATTTGGTAACTGATACAACATATGTGGCTGAAGCACTACGTCGGGTGAACAGACCAGTCTCATCAACTCAGCAATGCCACCAGAGGCTGTACTTTGAAGCAAGAAATCAAAAACCTCTCCAACTACAACTTCTTTGGAAGGAAGAAGCAGGATGGGTGATGCCAGCCAACTATGTTTTGCTTACTTTTCCAAGGAAAAATTCTTAATAAATTGAGAGTATTCCCATATGAAAGCAAATTTTATAGCCTAAAATTTTGATGGCTATTTGTTCAAAGACACACTCACTATTTGTTCCTTGTACAACAAAAAACAAAAACAAAAAACAACCAACCAAAAGCCATCTCATTACACTCTGTAATACAAAGTCTGATTGCAATCTGGATTGGCTGCAGATTGCAAACATAGCAGAGGAGCTCTTGGAGCTTTCTCACCCTTCATGCACATGTAAGAAAGAATAACTCTTAACCCATGCATAGGCCTGGGTCTATTTACAACCTAGATCTGCTCTATAGTCCATATTCTCAGACACTGAGTGGTCTGAGGATGAGAAGAGTTACAGCTTTTGGCAAATGAGTTGTTTCAGGATTAGGAGAAGAAGTAGGTGGTTGGTTCTGTAAGAGTGGTCATCATCAGAAATGTTTTTTGTTCTGCAAATTATATAGGATTTCAATATTTATATTACTGTAGTTTTGATTTCTTGTAGGGGGAAAAATAACAATTATTTTGCTTTTCTGGATAATTTAGCTCTTAATTCACCAACAGTCATGAACCAGACTTATATGCATATTTTGATGAAAGATATAGTTTAGTACTAAAAAGTGCCAAATGTTCTGCAGGAACTGTGTGCATTGTGAATGTAAACTTTCACTCAACCATTATCACAGGAGATGGACAGCCTAAAGGTACTGTTGGCGTTGGGCAAGGGCAACGCGGGGCTCGGGGCCAGGCTAGCTGGCGGTCGCAGTCCCACACAATTGGGGCAGCCCCCCTGGCTCACCCACCCCCCAGGACAGGGCACCTGGAACCACAAGCTCCCCATCCCTCCTTGCACCCCCCCCGCGGGCAGGTGCCCCGCATCCAGGAGCATCCCCGGCGGGCAGAGGGGCAGGGAGTGCCGGGAAGGGAGGGCTGGGGGGTTGCTGGTGCTGAGAGCAGAGTGAGCCTGCCTCACACATTTGTGAACCCATCACCAGAAATGCATGCTATTTGATTTTTCTCCTTTATTTGATAGAAATCATGTAGAGAAAAGACAAGACAAAGCCACTGTTGTGAAACAGTGTGGCATTTATATCCAGTGGACAGTACGATAATTATTGGTCAATTGTAAAAATAAATAGTTGTCTGTTGGTGAGTCACTGCTTGTAAGGCCCTAAACTGATTGAGAGTTCTTGCCTCATCTGACTGTCCACCGTGGTTTTTTCTCCTATGAAAACAACCTCTTTCACAGAGATGAAGTGGCCAAAACCTGTTCTTTGGAACACGTTCTGATGCAAAAGACGCAAACCAATACATCTGTCTCTTAGTCTTGGGTATCAAGAGAACCAGAGAATGCTTTCTGGCTTGAAATCCCAGCTGTTGCCTCTTGTTCTGAAGTTTGTTGCCTTGTATTAAACTGCCTTTATAAGCCATAGTGTTTCCCATGTCAGTTTTTGGCTTCTGTGGGTCTAGTGCCTGCAGATATATTATTCCTAAGAAACAGTCACTGTCTGACCCTCTTAATATTAAAAGTACTTAGTCTTCTTATCAGCCTTGTGGCATTAGGATACTGTAAGCTACCTGTTCCACAACTCCCAGATTAAAGTCTTCTGCTTATGTAGAATAATCAATGAGGTGACCACTGCTAGACTGCTGAACTGCCTTGCTTTAGAGGCAGTTAAAATGTGTGAAAGAATAACAGTGAAATCCAAATGATTTCCATTCCGGGCTTGACACTAGCAATGTCAGACCATGTCTCTGGCCAAAGGATAAAAATGCTATTAGGTTTTATTTAATAACTCTCTGGATGATGCAAGAATTGGGTTACATGTATATCACCTGTTAAGGGCTTGTGAAGGAGAATGGAATTATGCAGAAGCCTTTCATTATCACTAAAATAGTATCTCTGATTTGTAGCTACACCATTTTATGTTCTATATTTTGAGATGTGGAATTGGATATTTGAATATGGATTCTTTAACTGTGAAACATATATTTTTTAAATGTTCTTCAAACCATTCTTTAATTGCACATCTAAAATATTATAAAATAGGTCATTCACAATTAGTTTTAGACCATAAACCTCACTCTGCAGAACACTCTTCCTTCTTTTTTCTCATAGAAAAGACAAAAAGTGAAGACTAATATGGTAGAGAAACCCTTCACAAGCAGTAGCTTCTTATACTTTAGGAAACATTGCATGGGTAACCTTATTCTATAGAGGAGATGTTTTTCAACCACGTTAACATCTTTGGATTAAGACAATATTTGATCCTCTTTACAGGATTAAATAAAGTGATGAAATGATGGCAAGTATGGAAAGAGATACCCAGTATGCTTTAAACTCTAATGTAAGTGTGTATACTTCTATTTAAGTTTAAGTACAAATCACTCATAATTAATGTATTATGTTATAACAGGCTATTTAAGACATTTTTTTCAGAAAAGTAAAACTGTAACTGATGAAGCTTTCACAAAAAAAACCGTTTGTCTCTGCTCCTGCCTGGCTTACAAGACTCCAAACTGAGTGTGCACAGCAGTTAGCACATGCACACACAGCCCCTTACATGATGTTTGCATTGCCTTAACACTCTTAACGTGACTGAACTGATGAGCATTTAACACTTGCTAAGGCAGTTGCTGAGGGTGTGATTCCTGCTGACACCTTGGGCAGTTTTAGGTGAAAAAAAGGCCTGAAAGATCAATCTTTAATCTGCATTTTCTTGCTGTTTTTTGTTCTGGTTTGGACATGCAGCAATGGTTCCTGTATTGCAGGACACAGTTACCATATCTGTGTTCTGGCTGACTTTATATGAGAAAGGCAAAGAGACAGCTTTATGCTTACATCTTTAATGTCTCATTTCTGGGACCAATGCAAGTCCAAAAGTTAAAAAACTCCCGCGAAACCAAAAACTCTATCTAGTATATCCAAAGTATTACAAGAGTACAAATCTCCATGTTCAGATGTTGGCTTCTGAATTTTGAATAGTGTCCCTAATAGGAGTGGTGATAATAGACATGAAAATCCCTAGAGTATTTTGTGCAGACCTCACTGCTGATTCTAGGTGAGGGTTGCCTGGCTACACTCCAGCATTGTTTTTTCTTCACCACTGCTATTAGCTAAAGCAGTTAAAAATAAGATTGGAGATACCAATAAATTTTGAAATCAGATGTGATGACAGTGCAGTTCTTGCCCACCTCTCCCCCAGCACTGGGAGCTTTCATTTTTCTGCTCACCTGTCATGGCGGTCAGATGTTTATGTTGTGAATGCACATTACGCTTTCAGTGACTGAAGAGGCAACCGGAGATGCTGGATGTGCTACCAGGGTAGATGGCTCCTCTGGAAGTCAGTTCTATAGTACAAGGAAAGTGGAAGCATTTCTTTGTCAGGTTGCTTAAGAGAGAAAATGGTAATTAATTGAAACCTCTTGGAGGTTTGCAATGTTGGAAACAATTCCCAGAGAGGAAGATATCAGTATATAGTCAGAAAAAAGGTTTTTGAATAATACATTCAATATATCCATTGCAAAATCTGTGGAATAGGTACATGTCCTATGTCTCCAATGTCCCTGCAGAGCCTCTTGATTCTTCCTAGTGCCAGACGCTTCAACTAATCAGAGCATCACACTTCCAAGCATAGCTCTTTCTGGAAATGAGAACAATTCACTGCCACTGAAATATCAGACTCCTCTTTCAGGTGGTATGTCTCCCACTTAAAATAAAATAAAATATATGGTAGATGACATTGACCCATTGATAACTCTTACCAAGGAGAATATATTATACAGTGAAATATTTGCTCTACTTTGTTGCTCTTGGACTGTCCAGTTTTTGCAGTTGTTACAAATTTTGTCTATTTAGTAATTCTTATGTTTGGTCTGCTTCTAATTAGTGTAGCAGATCTGCTACCAAGAAAAAGGTTCTTCAGCCTTCCTGTGAAATTACATGTCATACTTGGCAAAATCTCATTGCCTGTGGCTCTGTAGCTGCATCTTGAGGCATTTGGTAGGTTTCATTGCCCAGAAAATTCAGGCAAGCACCAGAATTGCTAAAGGATGTTATGTTATATTTGGATATTCTGGGAGAGGAGAACCTGTCAAAGTGCAGTTTACTGACAGATCGGATGACTCTGCCTCTTCCTTGACAGAGCATCAGTGCTTCCAGTTATAGCTAGGCTAACGGCCAATAACGTTCACGAGCAGCGGGAAGATTGCAGTTTCCGATGTACCGACTCGAACCGTGACTCCTTGCTACCGCACAAGTAGAAAGCAGAATTTTCTTTCTGTCCCTGACATTTTTGTGTCTCCAGCAGGAAGCCCACGAAGATGAGCAGCACTCAACATAAAGAGCGGTGCAGAGTCTCTAGTTGGTGGCCTGTAGCTCACAGAGTTCCCCAGGGGTCAGGACGGGGTCCAGTCTTGTTCAAGATGAATGTTCCATTCATCAGTGACCTGGATGAAGGGACTGAGTGGACCTCATCCAGTTTGCTGATGATATAAAACTGGGAGAGCAAATCAAACAACAACAACAAAAGATAAGAGTGAAGCTAGAGGGCAAACTACAAAAATCAAACTGAAGCTTAAAAGACACAATTGGGAAAAAGAAGGAATACATCTGAGAATCTATTCAGGAATGATGCTGCACAAAGCACCGTAAATTTCTTCATTTGGATTCCCACAATACTAGGACTTCGGTGCTTTTTATTTTCAATTAGTAGTATTAGTAGGTCCTGAGAACAAATTTTTCATTGGCTTCTCTGGTTATAGCTAATGCCTCATTCTGGCTTTATATAAACCAGAGAGAGATTTGGACAGAGATCAAAACATTCACATGTCCCTAACATAACCTGGGGTCATTTCATACTAAACCACATAACTCTAGGAAGACAATGTAAATATAGGACCAACTTAGTACAATGAATTCAGCAACTGATGGAGCAAGCGTATGAATATTGATGTGATGTAAAATCATGTAACCAATCATATTTAATATCTTTGTTATTTGTTCTGGATATCTGCTGTTTAATACCTCAAATGAGTTCCTACTGAAGAAGGTTCCTGGCTGTTTGCCTGCACAAGTAAAGATTTAGGAAGACATGCCATCTTTATGTCAATCAGGGACTAAACCAATGCAAAGAGACTTTCAGCTGCCTTGACCATGCCTTCTGTGCTGTTGGATTTTAAAAAGACTACTCATGTAGTCAGGAAACCAAATGGCAATTACACATCAGGGCAGTAATGGCAGTGTTTGAAAGAGTAGAAAATCTTGTGCTGCAGTCATCATCTGATGGAATGGGAAGGTGTAGAATGCTTGAGCTTGCTGAAGGTACGCGTAGTATCTTGGAAAGAGAAGAAAAAGAGACAATTTATCAACGATTTAGAAATTTAGTCCGGTACCAAACAGACTGTAAACATCAACCTCTGTCAAGGCTGGCAGTTACACTCTCCAATAACTCTATTAACAAGGCAATAAAATCACAGAATGTTAGGGAGTGGAAGGGACCTAGAAGATCATCTAGTCTTGCAATAATATCTCAGAAGATAGGAATTAAACAGAAAAATGAAAGTGAACAGTACAATCAGTCAAGAAAAGGCTAGCACAAACCGAAGGAATAAACAAATAAACATTAATGTTAAGGGGGAGGGGAGCAGGCACAAAAAAGCCAGAAGGATATTAAGACTTTGAGCCACCCAGGGCAGTCAATCATATTCCTCCCTGAATGCTCACAATACTGTATTCCAAAGGCTATTAGAAACATGAGTATTTAGGCACCGTGTAATAAAAACCCCCAAGTGCCATCCAGTAACTGTTGCCACTGTCTGATGAATTCTGCTTTGCAGTTGGCCCCCCATATTGTCTGCATTTTCGTGTGAAGTTTTACTCCTCAGAGCCCAACAATCTGCGGGAAGAGCTCACAAGGTAAGAGGGAGTTTTTTGTGGAACAGAGGTACCCTTGCAAGGCCAAGAAGCCTTTTTATTTAGAAATGTATCATGTTTTGGAGAATTCCTTAGAATTTATTTTTATTGAATAACTCCATTGCCTTTGGTGCACTTATTCTGGATTTATAGATATATGCTGAAACCTGATCTGAGCTTTTCTCAGTAGAGCAGGCCTGTGTGGGGGTTTTTTAAATCTAAAATGGCTTTCAGAGGAAAGACTTTGAATCAAGCTCTGTTGTGTTCGTTCTGTGCTTGCCCAGTTAAGGAAGCAAGACTGATAGTTAAAAAATCCAACCACCTTCACATATGTATTTCTAGTAGCATTTGTATCACTGTAAGATGCTTCTTTCAGTTTTACTTTTGGTACTGAATAGCACCTTTCTTTAAGTAACTTAATCACATATTCAGTCCACCATTGAAACTTCTGTGTCTTCTTTGAAACTGTGCTCAGGGGTTATTGTTTAAAGGTGTTAATGAACATTTTTTAAAGGGAAAATTTGAGGACCACATTTTTATAAATTCTTTACCATTTAAAAAAGCTAAAGAAATCCCCACAGACAAACCTAAGTATAGTTTAGTTTGCCTCTGTTTTTGTTCAGATAGCAAAAGGATCTATATTCCAGTGAGGTCAATTACAAGTCATCAGAGTATATTCATAGCTTTAAATATTTCTATTTGTATTGTCCATATTTATGAGTATTAAACAATTACTGGTGTATGGCATTGTAGACTTCACAGTTGTTGCCATGTTGAGTAAAAAGGAGTCTGTGCTTTAATAAGCTTTGTCTTCTGTGCCTTTTAAGATTTTAAGAGAGAAAGCTAACAAAATGTAACTTAAGTTATGACAAAACAGGACAGCTCAGACCACCCTTGGAGGGGCACAGCCAAGGTAAACATCCCCCTTTCCCACCCACCCCGCATACGCGGCTGAGCCTTCCAGCAGCTGCTCTAACACACTTCCCTGCAACACCCCCAACTGATTTCAATAAACAGCACAGCACTGGCCAGACAACACCCTGATGGAACACGTGGGCACGGACGTGGCCCCCTGTCTGTGGGATCTCAGGACCCAGCTCTGCAGCTGGGCAGGTGCCCTCTTATACCTAAAGAAATCTATTACTTTCAACAAGTCCCTAAAGTTCAGCCCCAGATTTTTCAAGGAAAAAAATCCTTTAAAATTCCTTAAAAACAATAATCCCAATATGCACACAAACTAAATGTGGTAATTTTTTTTTAATTTTATTTTTAGAAAAATTAGAGTGGAATTTTTACCTTATTTTATTGTGGTTATAGTTTTTTCATGTCAAACTATTTGGTTTCTTTGCTGTTGGAAAAAAATCTGTATTATGTCTTTTTCCGTGCTCCATCCTGACATCCTCTTCTGGAGCTTCTGGGCACTGCTGTTGGCAGAGGGGGAGGGGAATAGCATCCCACCCCAGCAGCACTGCCAGGGAGCAGCAGCACTTGCTGTGGCCTCAGCAGCTGCCTCTGCCCACCCATACTCTCCTGATGAGCCCCTGGGCTGGGCAAAGGCCTGAGTGTTCTGCCAGCTTGGTCACATTGCTGCTCTGTGTCTGTGCTGTGAGCGCAGGCAGGGACAGGACGTTTCTGTTTTGACTCCTCTTCCTCTCTGCTTGTTTGTGGCCTTGTATCTTCTTGTCCTTGTGCTATGGTGAAATGTGTCCCTGTGTTTTCTTTTCTCTTCCCCCTGCACAGGGAGGCAAACTGAGCACTGTGCCTGGAGCAAGACCCCTCTGCCCTTTTCCCAGCAACATCAGTGGAGAGGTGTGGGAAGAGGATTGAGCAGAGGAAATACTGCAAACCCATGAAGCTACTGTCAGTGCCAACATCTCCCCTGTTTATGCCTGCCAGAGACAAAAACATGAACTTCTAATAGCTGCAGGGAAGGGTATTAGCTACGGGAGCTTGTCTGACTTCTGCATTGATTCTTTATAGTTTCACTTTATCAACTTGGAAATTGCTCTGTATGTGCTGCCAGGGCCTAAACTGTCTGCTGCAGCACTTCCCTTTACGAGGTGTGTTAGTCAAACACAATAGACATGCTATATTGCATGGGAATAGGTGTTTAATGTGTTGTGATTACTAGCTGATTTTTCTTCAAACCCTGATACTGATCTTGTCAGCCTTCATATTAAATAAATTTGGAAAACAATGATTCTACCTAACAGTTATACATAAGTGAGCAAAAATGGATTTTTCTAATAAAAGCTAGTTGCAAGCTCACAGAAAGGATATCCAACATCAAAAAGAACAGTGATTCAGATATAGAGTCTGGATCTCTCTTTTTGCTGTTGTTGCGAGTTATGTGTTTTTGTTAGCAGCAGTTAAAGGATTACGTCCATTATAGTTACAAAAATATTGATTGGAATTATAAATTTATTCAAATATGTCACATTTTCCAATACATATAATCTGGCAGATACAAAAAGCATGAACATTAAGTAGATGGCTTGCCATAGATAAATTGGAAAACTTCCATTTTTGTACAAAAGACTTTTTTTTTAGGACCATCTCACTGGTTTGTTTTATGGAAATAGAAAATACAAGTTTGCACACACTACATTATATATTTTGGACTAGTGAGACTGCCTTAATTTACAGAGGACAACTCTCCAAAACGAAACCCACCTCATTTGAAAGCAGTGGAGAACAAGGTGTGACAGCTGATGATCTTTGCAGGGACCAAAATTGGTCAGTGTTACCCTGTAATGAGTGACCAGAGAAGGGACATTTGAGAGGCATGGACTCAAAGTCCAAGCATTGAATTAAACACATCATCCAGTGACAGCTGCTGTTTTGTTCACTGGGGCTGATATCTGAAGTGCCAACCAAAGGCATTTTCTCCTGTGTGAAGAAACAAAGTCTATATCTAAACCTAGAAGGGGATATAATTGTTTTAAAAGCAAATTTAGTTTTAATGTAACTCATGGCAAACTTTTATCTGGGTTTATGCTTTCTTGAACTGACTAATTTTAAATTATTGCAGAGTTTCTTCATAATAATTCACCTTTTATATTACTTATCCACTCAAGTCTTAGCATTGTTACTTAGTAATCTACTGTGTTTGTTTATGCTCTCAGCTGTCCTTGTACAAAGCTGTCGAGATGCAAACTCCTAACTTAGACTCTCTAAATTGCTCTCTGGAGGTATTCAGAGCTGTCTTATTCAGTCTGTTGTGCATTTAAAGCATTTGGGTGTGTTTTTTGCACAGCTTGTGTTACATTTAAAAGGACAGATGCCTGATTTTAGGATTAACTTCGTTTGGACGTGAGCTTGGGGTGGGGTGCAATCCAATTAAGGTTCACTGTATCTAAGTTCTCCATCTGTAAAATGGAAATGACAATACTCTACATGTTATTACTTTAAATTACACCAGAGGTCTATAGTCCTTTCCTTCAGCAAGGAAGTTCTGTGAAGTGTTGTGTGAAATGTTTCTGAAGCAGACTTCTTTGAATAACAGTGTTTTCAGTATCGTTCTATGTTCATTCCTTTTCGTTTGCTTTGCTATGGAACTGTAGTTAGGGGAGCAGCAGTGGATACCTACAGATCCACAGGCAGGCCAATGAAACCTGCATGCAGGGGTCTGTCTCCCTTCTGGGTTCTTCACGGGGGCTCTGGGGGTCGGCGGTGTCCGGGGGTGAGGGGCTCGATGGGCCGGGCTCTATGGGTCGGGGGGCTCTATGGGTCCGGGGACTCTATGAGGCAGGATCTATGGGTCCGGGGGCTCTATGGGTCCGGGGTCTCTATGGGGCAGGATCTATGGGTCCGGGGGCTCTCTGGGTCCGAGGTGAACCCTCCCCTGCCCGCCCCTCCCCCAGCTCCAGCGAAGACGCGGCCCCCCTGGGGGCAACCGAGGCCCGGATATTTGACCTCTTAAGAGAACTGCAATCACATTAAAAATATTTACATGCTACAAAAAAAAAAAATAAAAAAACGAAAACTAGAGGCCTTTTCAAATCAGTGCTTGCCATACTCAAACACTGAAGATGCTAGTTCTTGGCAGACTACTGAGCACCTAGATAAATGGCCCAAAGGCAGGCATGCACTGGTAAAGGCTTCAATTTTTTAGTCTGTGTATGAAAAAAAACCTTAGGCAGTTGTAAATTAACCATTGACCAGTCACACACAACAAATTAGCATTTAAAAATGCTTCATTCACAGAGCCCAAAACAAACAAATGAAACCAGCCAGGAGAAAGAATTTAAGTGTAAAAACACCCCAATAATTAAGCCCTCTGCAAATGTTTTACCAGCTGCCAACCCCTGACTGCAGACCCTGACACAGCCAAGCAAAATGATTGCTCCATGGTTCCATCTTTGCAACACAAACCATCAGGGATGGGAGCACAGCTCCACAAACCTTCATTATTTCTGTTGCCCAGGACTGTCAGCAGCTGAGATGGTGGAGATGACTTTGTGAAAGTTGTGGTGACATCTCTTTCTGGGAGTAAGATGTATCAGTTTCAGAAATGTGGTGAAAGCCCATGGAGCCATTTTTAGTACTTCTTGACTATAATCCTGAGGCAGTTTAAGAGCCGGAGGGAATTGCCAGTAAGTTCTGAGCAAAAGAGGCAACTATGACTAGTTTATCATATCTCCTACTCCCCACTCTATAGGTTTTAGGGAGCAATGCAGTTCAGTGAAGCCTTTCAGATATTGCACACAGGAGCTTTTCTTGTGAAGGACAATTAGCCCAGAACAGGGGTGTTTTTGCCCGAGTTGTGTTTCAGAAAGCAGCACTGCTTATTAACATGACTAATAACAGCACATGCTGTTGCAGTACTGGTGTGGGAAGGCTGAGGATGTTAAATTGTCATTGTTTTCCACCTTTCCAGTCCATCCACCTTACCTCTTTCCAACCCTTTTACTGCACGAACACAGGAAGAGTGAAAGGTGTCCTTTCCCTGAGGAGGAAGCAGCAGCTGAGGCAATGGTGAATTGACTACAACCTCCATTCCCCATCTTCCTGTGTTGCTGTTGGGGACATATATGTTCATTTTCAATTGAGAAACATCAGCTGCTATTGAAGCAGGTAGTTAAACTTTTGAAAGTAGAGATGAGTTTAAATGTTGACATACTAGGAACATACATGTTTTCTACATATAGTCGTATGTCTCAACAGCTATCAGAGGAGCTGAAAAAGTCAGCACTAAGTCACCGAATTACAGGCTTGAGTGTGAGCACCTCTCTGCCAGTGTAGCTAGTAAACCAATATACATCATGAAAACAATTGAACTGTGACAGCATCTCTGGTTAAATAGTTTTTCTGCAAAAAAAGACAGCTGTTTTCACGCTGGTTCAGAACTGAAGCACTGCAAATTCAATTTGTATTTATACATGCATAAAATCCATAGAACACCTCGAGCCACATCGTAATGTAGTCAGAGTGAAGCTCAGGGGCTGTGGCTCCTCTAGATCATGAGGTGGGATTGTGTCTGTTACCTGGCCCTGCCCCTTCTGAAGTGCTGGGTTTGCAGGCAGCTCAGAGTGGTTTGTGCAATTCCCTGTGGAATTTTCCCTTACATTTCCTTTCTGCTTTACTTTGTAATCCACTTTGTTCCTGAGATGTTCGCCTGCTATTTAAAGATCAGAGCTGTGCATGCTTTTCCAGATGTCACTGTGAGCTGTATCTATACAGTATAGTGTTGGGATGTTAAGGACCTTTGAAAAATAACAGAAAAAAATTAAAGGGCAACACTTCCAAGTTTTGATGGCACCTTAATGTAAGACCTCATTATTCTGCTGAGAGTTAGAGCAGCTGGGGCCATGTAGCATCCTACCTCCTGATGAAATTCTCTTCTCTCATTGGCATGTCAGGGTTGCACTCATAAACAATCTCCTATGTTTACTTTCCTTTCTCTGAATTGTTTCAAATCTTTTATTCTCCTGCATTATTCTACAATAAATTAAAAGTATGGAACTGTATTTGAGCTGTGATAGATATACGCTGTTTTATAACATTTCAATTAGACCTGGGAATATTTACAAAATGTTTCTTGTAGTAAGAGATATCCTCTTATTTTTAGAAATAATATTTGTGGGTTTTTGGGGGGGTTTTTGTTGTTTTGTTTTTATTTTAATTCTTTATTGGAATGCAGTCCCTAAGTTACCTTTAAAATTGGGTACTGGCACAGCATGTTTGGTGGCTTTTTAACTGGCTTGGTTGGCTTTTGTTTATGGGTTTGGGGTTTTTTTGTTGTTGGTATTGTCTATTTTTTGTGCAGTGTTATTTGTTTGCTTTAAGATAAAATGGTGATTCTGCTTGTTTGTAGTCATTCTTTCATAACTTCTGAAACCTTGTTTCTATTCCAGGAATCAGTTGGAAATTTTTATTTTCTGATTTTTTTACCTGGATTACCTAAATACTGTTAGGACAAAAAGGAAAAAAGATATAGAGTGTTCAGAATAAAACAATTTCTTTAGTAAGAGTGGAAATCTGAGCAGGTTTTTTTGTCATCTAGGGAAACCATGCATTCAGTGTGAACATAGAAAACAGAAATTTTTTTAAAAAGCTACCACATACTTTATTCAAGGATGATTCTCACATTCTATCACACTTAGTTGCTAGAAATTAACATACCAGTAAATAAAAATAAAATAAGCTTTTATTTACTTCCCACTACCACAACTCCTGTAATGACATTGTCAGCACACAGACTTCCATTCAGCAATGGTCAGAAGGGAATCCAGCATTAGTTACTGAAAGGATTTTCATGTCAGTTCAAAAGGAAGCTTAATCCTGGCATAGTTCTCTGCTTTCCTCCATTCCTCAGCACAACATACTGATTTGGTAATGCACATGAATTCAGAGCATATCTGTTGTAAAACAGATGAACTGCACAGTCTCTCTCTTCCCTCTCCCTTCTGCTTCCATGCAGAAAATTAAAGATCGAGGGTGAGGGCCAGGAGGCTTAAACAGAGGCATCACCTCTACCTCCTAGAAGCCCAGGAAAAATCAATATTAGAGAGTGTGCAGCTTTTCCTCACCTGCACACAAGAGCAGAGGTTATCAGCCCTGCTCTGCTGTGTCATTGTTTTAGCCATAAAGCCAAGATTTCTACCAGTCAGCTGGGCAGAACTTGGGCACTTTTCACCTCTCCAGGCAGGAAGGCATCAAAGGAGTTGTAGCACCAAGCAGGAGTGTCCACTGGGAGATAATTCTCATATTCAATACAAGCAGCCAAATAATTAAATTTCATGTTTTCATCCCAAAATAAAGCTTAATACTAAAAGCTGGAAAGCAAGAAGATGCAAAACAAGTAAAACTGAATTCTGGGGATCATCAGACACACTCAAAAGTTCAGGGAGAAATCTGTTTACAGATGGTCTCTAACTCTCATGTTACCCCCAAAAAAATTTAAAAATCCAAACAAACCTCTCGTTGCAATTTTGTTCCACTCTCTAATTTAGGGGTTTTCAGAGTACGTAGGAATTTCTTCCTTCTTATTTTAAAATATTATAGATAGTTCTTGAGGGTAAATTCCAGAACTGCTACATATACAAGTGTGATAATCAGGTTCCTGTTCTACAGAGCCAGTTAACTATGTAGGTACTAGTTTCCCCTATGATAGCTGTGGGTGGAAAAGGAAAATTACCTCTCTAACTAATAAGAATAGAAAACACTTAAATCTACTATCTTAAAAAAAACCCACAATTTCAGCTGCATGAGGAGCTGAGGAATATGTATGAGGTTGATCTGACCCTGAAGCAGCAGAGTGAAATGACCAGGATAGTTCTGATCTTTGCTGCCTTGGAGCAGTGGCAGATCTGGGTCATCACTGGAGTCGTTGTCCTGTTCCTTGGGCTTTGCTGGTGGCTGAGCAAAAGAAGGCGGGAGCTTTACAGCAGCAGCAAGGAGGAGGAGACCTTTGACTGCAAGGAGGAGACCTCTGTCTGCAGAAAGGAGGAGTGAATTTGTTGTTCATGTATATTTTAAAATGAGAATTTGTTTTGAGGAAAATAAAGACAAAGTTAAGGTGAGAACAGGAAATAGATGATGAGATTGTGAATAATGTTCATCCTGTGCAATAATAGATTCAATAGCCTTAGCTGTTTAGAATTTGGGAAATTCTGGTATAAATCAGATGAGGAAAGTGATTAACCTTTACAAACTCCAAATTAGATTGCATCTTCATTTTTAAAACAATTCTAAAAATGTATTTGTTTATAGTCTATTGGAAAAGCTTTAAGTGGAAGATGCAAGGCTGTAGAATAACCTTTGTACTTCTCCTTATTTGGAGAAATTGTAGGAAACTCTATAATAATCTGTTAGTCTACTGGCTGCTTTTGGTACAATGATTTTCCTCAGCAGTAAATAGGTTTCAAGACCTATCCAATCAAAATGCTGATTTACATGGTAAACCCATCAAAAAAGATTCTGTACAAGTCATCTTCCTGCCATGTCAGCCCAGATACTCCTGTACTGTCAGGGGGATGGGATTCCTTGTATGACACAAATCATGAGGTTACTTTCTATGCTTGGACATTAGAGATATGTCCTTTCTGTAAATAAAACCCCATATAAAAGATCAAGCCTGCTCATAAATTTTTTAATACAAAAAGCTTTTCCAGAGGAAATTATTAGTAGAACACATTTTCTTCTCAAGTTCAGATGTGAATATTTTTACTGTAAATTCAAAGCCAATTAAAAATGTTAACATTTTTATTAGAGGTTTCCCAGCTCTTCAGAGATGCTCCAGGTCCTGTAGTGTTGAGACAGTGCCCTCTTACACCAGGCTATAACCTCCTCTAGTGCTCCTGTATCGCCCATAGGCTGGATTTTGCTTCATAGTCCTTTTCCTTCCTTTTGCTTTCTGTACCCTTCACTCATTTTACTTTCTAATCCACGTTAGGGCAAGAAGAGTCTTTGAACAGATCCTTTCTAGAAGGTTTCATACCTTGAACAATGCGTGGGTGTTAAGTGCTGACAATGTAGTTTTCTTCACTACCACCTGTATTACAAAGGACAAATATTCTTGCTTCTTTCTGTAGAACTCCAACCTGAGAAACAACCTTGCCAACAACCAGATTAAACTGCTACTGAAATTCAGTCCTGGCTTCTGACAAACCTGAAACAAACAACAATAAAAGGAGACAAACCTGATATGAACAATAATAAAAGGAGAAACTCATTAATTAAGAAAGTCTTCAAAGGAAGTACCGTTTCCTCTAGTCAGTTGGGGGTACGTTTTTTCCTGTAAGCATATAAAAACAGGGCTGGATAGAATCATGTGTGTCACTAATTTCATGTAAGAGGGTAATTTCAGAAAGCTCCACTGCATGCTTACCACACACATACAGACAAATGCCAATGGGAATGATGGTTAAAAACATATATTTTGTACAAAGTAGCTAAGGTCACAAACCGGTACATCTCATGAGGAAGAGAAAAATTACATCACTGTACAGCTACAACAAAGAATTTGTTTTAGGCGTGGCCTAAAGCCTGCTATGTGCTGCCACTTAAAAAACAGAGGGAAAAGTACAGACTTGAGAACAGCAGAGGCCATGTAGATTGTGCACCTCGTACAGCCATGATAAAAGTTACTGAATTAAATATATCAAGATTTACAGCAGAACTGGGCACTGGACTGCAGAAACACAACTGGTCAGAGCTGGAACAATTCCTTAAATCGCTCGTTAAGCAGAAGTTATCAGGAGGGAGGAGCAGCTGAGGCCTATGGTTGTAAATGTGTTCATCTGAATCTCTTGCGGTCTGCCCTAACAAAGCCAAAAACAAAACAGCAGCAGGGGAACAAAACTGAAATTCCAAGTAAAGTAGAAGTGAAGGCAAAATATCTACCACTGACTTGAACAAACCAAGCTAATTAAAATTCTGCTGATTTTCACAGAAGTCATCTGATGTGATGGAACCCACAGGACTCTTATAAAGTGGAAATACTAATAGCAAGCACTTTACAGTATTGTTAAAATGTGTTTTTAAATTACTGTGCAAATTGCTCACACTTCATTACTTCTTCAACTTTTCCTTTCTTTAAGTACTCATTGCTCTATATTCTTGTAATTAGGTCTCCTTTTCAGTAGGATTTTTGTTTGTTTGCTTGTTTTTTTAACTGGGATCAATGTCAATTTTGTTGGTTTTCTTTCCTCATATATAAAATGCAGTGTTTTGTGGGTTTCCAGTGGTGTATGAGCAATTCCAAGTGTATAGCAGTTGAAACTTTTTTACTTCAGAGTGGCAAAGTCTAACCATGCAGGCAAAAGTGTGGTGACTGTGATGACTTTCTTGCAGTAGCACCTGAAATACATTTGCTGACAAGGAAGTCAGGTGAACCAGGAAGGTGTTGATTTGGAATTGTTTCCTTGACTATGTGTGAACAGACCTGAAACTCAAACAATAAGGCTGGGTAACTTCAAGAGGAAATCCAAAATGCCAAAGAGGATGCTGATTTTTGTGACTAAAGAAGGGAACAAGAACCCATTCCAATAACTTGGTCAGTATAAAATATTCATATTAGCTCCAAACCTATCAAATGAGGATGGTTATTCCCTCCCAATTTAAGAGGCTTAAAACCTCTGAGGACTGTGAGCACACCAATGCTTTTTCCTCCCCTGGCAACTCTGGCAGGTTGTGGAATTCCTGGGGAAGAATTAAGAATTAGATGATGAGGGCATTTAATGATAGCACGGTCCAGACTTCTTCACATTTTACCACTTTCACAGGTTGGAGATTAGCCTTGTCTGTACTCATCTGTTTACGTCCTGCTGGCACAGGGTGCATGCTATGCCCGTTGGCATTGACCTACAAAAGAAACATTTTGTTAAGTATCAGACTTCCACAAACTAAGCAGCCTAATTTCTGTCTTCATCTTTGTCCTAGGTACCAGTAAAACAAATGGTCAAACAACTTGACACAAAGGGATTTAAAAAAGAAATTAAGGATAATGAAACCAGTTTATTTTAGATGCATTAACATGCATTATGCCAAGAATAGCAAGAAAATGAGTTCAAGAATATAAAATAACCTATCACATAAACCCCATGACTGAGCTTGCCTGCTACAGCAAACGTAACTGCAATATAAAATCCTCTATAAACGTCACTATTTGTGCCAGCCCCTGAAGGGAGCGGGAGTTCTGGCCACATGATCATCACTCCACAAGAGGTTTACAGCTTCAAAAGCCCAGTTTAAAAAGGCAATCACTCAGCAGTTGAACTCCATCAGCTGTACATTGTTTATGCAGCCAGGGTGGTGTGCTCAGCCCTGGGCTCAGAATGTGTTTGTACTCCCCAGTACCAGCAGCTACAGCTCTGCCCTGCACCTTGTGTGGCACCCTCTGTGTGCAGAGCCTGCTGCAGCTGCAGGGGACAGCAAAGGGCCCTGGTGTTTGCAGGGAGCAGCCCCTTTCTGCCCACAGCTGAAGGATATTCTGGGTAGGGCTGGCTCTAGAGCTGGGTGATCCTCACAGGGCAGTTTGCTGCTTTCATCCTTCTTTCTAATTTCAGTTGTCAGGCTCTAAATATTTTGAATTAAAATTTTAAAAAGCAGAAGAATACCTGCAGCCCTTTCCAGTGACTTTTTGTGAACACAGAAGAGTCAAAAGTCCTTGCATAAGGCTTAAATCTGTTTTATACAGTGAGACCAGAGAAGGAAACCTCATGGAGCACCTGGGAAAAGTCAGTTTTTTACAGCTGCCTCCCAGTACTGCTGTGTTCACTGATTGCAGCTCTCCAAAATCAGGCTGATACTAAAAAAAAAACAAAGTACCTGGGTTGATTTCTCCTTTTTTTTTAGTCTGATCTAAACTGAGTCCTGCCAACCACCAACTATCAGACTCCATCAGATTAGAGAGGTCAGACAGAGCAGGACAGAACCCTGCTGAGAGGTCTCACAGAGGAAACCCAAGAATCAGTGATCCCACAGACAATCTGGAGCAGAAGTTCAAAGTGCTCTTTATGGCTAAGAGACTGGTTCTTTGACACGAGCTTAAAGATGGAACAATGTTAGATTTTTGAAAGATACTATGTAATGCAGATGGTCTAACCCAGCAGATCACTTCTTGTCACAGTAAAGAAACCTCTGATGATAACAAAGGCATCATGATATTTAATGGGAACTTTTTTACCTTTTGTCTGAATATCCTGCATCAAATGATGCATCATCTCTTTCCCCCACAAAGCTATCTATGTAAACTTTGTGTTTTATCAAAACTCCACAGTTTGCTGGTTAGCTTTTTGAGACTCCAATTTGTGTAAGGGAACTCTCTATGCTTTGCATATGCTTACCATTATATGTTGTAGTTTTTGTAGAATATTAACTGCTTTTTCCATTTAAACTTTCCATTACTATCCAATCCATTCATGTGAGTGTCATGCTTTTGCCCCTTTTGGGGCAATAGAGCATCTGTCCCATTTTAAACTAGGACAAACAGGGAGGTGATTGAATTACCATCCCTGGAAAAATTTCGAACATGCATAGACGGGGTACTGAGGGACATGGTTTATGATGAAAAATTTATTCTCCACAAGGGTTGGCAAGACCTGGACCAGGCTGCTCAAGGCAGTGGTAGAGTCCCCATCACTGGAGATGTAGTGCTGAAGGACCTGGTTTAGTGGTGGGACTGACAGTTTAATGATTGTACTCAATGATCTTAAAGGTGTTTTCCAGATGAAATGATTCTGTGATTCTAAGTAGTTCAATGTTACATAGTGTCTAACCCAAACAGCTTTTGTCTTCAAGCTATTCACTGATTCTTGGGGTAGCAGAAGCTCTTATTTTTTATGAACATGGAGCAGCAGGTGAAAACACATTAGTTGGCATTTTGAAGAGGACATCCTGATGTCTCAGATCATTTTCTTGTTCTCCACACCCACTTTGTTTCCACCATCTTCTATTCAAGGCAGTTTCTATGCCACTTGGTCTCTACTTTGATCTCCTTTCCCACCTTTATCAGTCTGCTTCTCCTTCCCTTACAGCTTCACTCTCTGCCTTACTCCTCCTCAGCCCTTCTAGAACTGTAAAAGACACAGGTGGAGTTGCTGTGACAACATGTGAGAACAGCATGCTGTGCCTGTGCTCCATATGACAAGCTGGTCATTCTCCTCAGGCAGGAAGTGCAGCAGAAGCTGGAGAGCAACAGATGAGATCAAGTACATTTTTTTTGGTCCCAGATAAGGGAGGAGATGTTATTTCAGGATACATATCTATGCTTCTAACCCTACTATTGGTTTTTAACCTCCTCTTACAGTGTGTTTTTACGGTTAGCACACACACATAACACAAATAGGAATTATTTGTTGTCTCACACAGAAAAGTTGTTGTCATATGTAAATCGTTATTTAAAAATATAGGCTTTGCTAACAGGAATTATTTTAGGAGTTTTAAAAGCTTTGGGAAGAGAACATTAAATGGGTTCACATAACCCTAAATCACCAAAGTCAGAGTGGCATCTGGTATTTCCTTCTCAATAAATATGGAAGTGCAAATTTCTTTAATAAAATGCAACCTTTTTCTGATTCAAATGTAGTTCAAAGTTTATATAAAACAATTTAAGATGCTATATTTTGTCTCAGTTGTTCACAGTCCTCCTTTTTAAAGAGCTGACAATTCTGTGTTTCACTGCATTGTGATAGAAGACATCATACGTTTTCGGGGGGGGTTTAGCATCTGTAATGCAATAGAATCCTTCAAGGAAGAGGTTTAAGTTTTATCATGTGCTTTATTTCTTCTTGGCTCTGTTTGGCTGAGTCCCTGTGTCTTCAGCATTTAATTTGCAAGACAAACATATTTTTAAACTGCAAAAGATATGCACAAAAAATTAATATGGAAAGCAAAATCTTTCTTCATTTTGATGTTAATAATGTTTCTACTAACTGTTTTCATTCCAAGTATCTTGAGATATTAACTTTTCGAGAAAACTCATTAATTTTATGAATTATAAATAAATGCAATAAGTTCCAAACAGCTACCTTGGCTGTTTTCTAACGTATGAGCAGTTCTGCAACACTCAAATATATTTTTGAGAGTTGTTTGTTTTTAGGTTGACATGTTATATTTCATGTTAATTTAATCCGCATATAAAAAGCCAGAAATGCAAAATACTGTCAGGTTATCTTATTTGGAAGACATTTTTTCCTTTAAATGTAGTATGTTTAGTGGTATGGGGCATTTCACAATGCCTACATGCGTGCGTTCATCTCCTCTTTCACCCACTCTAACTCTTGGGTACAAGGTGAAGATCTTTTTCTGATTGATGGTATATATAATTATGGTTATCTCTGACATAAATGCATCCCCTCTGACATGTTCCAATACAGACATTATCACACTGTCAAAGTGGAAAAAAAAAAATTCCTCCTTAACACACTCTGCAAAGAATTTGTGAACAAAGAATTTAATTCCCTAAGATGTTGCTTCTCCAAATCATGGAGCTGGCAAAAGCTCTTCTGTAAGCATTTCATATGGTTCCTACCATCAAGAAAAAGCACAGTAAAATGCAGAGAATAGAGACACATCTCTCAGGTATTCTTTATAACGTGTGTGAAAACCATGTTTGTGTGCAGTGAGTGACAAACAGGCATCATCTAATCTCAGGCTGCTCCACTCTTTCACATTTATCAATTGTAAAGGCTTTTGTTATCCAGATTTTTGGTTACATAAAGAAGGATATAAGTTTGCAAACTGTTTGCAAGGTAATAAAAAAATGTGAGGTTTGTCAGTGTTAGCTTTTGCTTGAATGATTCTGAGTGAAAAATGTGTATCTTATAATTCAGAAAAAGGTTTGAACTATGTATCTGAAATATCTGTTGTATTGGGTTTTGGACAGAATGTATTAAGAGATTATCCTTGGTCCAAAATACTTATTTGATAATGTGAAAGAAATGAGAGCTGATATACACAGAAGGTCCACGAACTTGTTTAATTTACAGTAGTGATCAGGGCTGCACCAGAACTAAAAAACTTACTCTATATTTTTTTTTTCACACTAGTAAATGGTCTTTAGTCATTCATTGCAAGGGAATTGACCAGATAAGTTATTTAGATCAGTTTGTTTTGGGTAGCTTGAGAACTAGGTAAAATTCTTTTTATACTAGTCTAGCACAAGCGTTGAAAATTTTTTCCTTAAGCTTGTTCCCCAATTTAGTCCTGACAAGATAAGGTTTGATAAGACCCCAGCCCTTTATGTTCTTACTCATACACCTACAGTTTCCTAGGATATCCTGCTACAGAAAGTGGCATCTGGAAGATGTCATGGCATATAAATCCACAAAAGGATAAAGGAGAATTTCATGTCGGATGGACCAAGAGAAGTTGGTGAGTGTATGACTTAGCTGTGTTTGTTTTGAATGTTTAAACAGTGTTTCAAGATTTGGAGATAATAGTGTGAGTTTTTACACAAGCCTTGCTCTGTGTGCTGTAGATCTCTAAAACATGTTAAAACTTATTATTTTTTGAAGTAATGTGCTAGAGAAAACTAATAAATAGAAGTGAATGTTGATGTAGAGCATCATACCCTTTAAATGGAAGAAGACATTAATTGTTAACACAGTGGATGAGAACTGCAGTTGTGGTGTCTGGGCATCCTGGAAACTTCAATCCCAAAATACCAGGGCATGAATTCAAACAGAAAGCACATGCCAGGTCTGAAGGGGTTTGTACCTCTTGTGACTTTGCCAGATAAGCAGTCTCTGCTGATTTGGAAGGCAGTAATTCCAGTCTCCTAAGTGCCTTAGCAGCACAGACTTTCTCCCTCCATCCCAACACAAATCTTGGAAAAACTGGCTTCTACCAGGTTCACTCTCTATCCTACTGCAAAATTGCTTCAGTACAAACTATCTGTGGCTACCCTGATGTGAGGAAGCAAAAGAGCTAGCAGTCAAGCTCCTCTGTTCCCTTTCTTCTCTCTTTTTATCCTGAAATATGGAGTTCTGCCTCATGCTTGATTTTGAGTTATCTGTTCTTTCCTCCTAGCCTTTGTCCAGAAAAAAATGAATATGTCTTTTCAACTAATTTTATTACTTGCTTTTAATTAAAAATTTGGTTATATTTAGAACTGCCTTGCTTCAGTTTACTTCCTTCCCTAGCCACTAGGGATAGGGAGAAAAGTTTATTTCTTGTCTCTTCTCCACAAGATTTAATATATCTGAAAGCTTTTATTATGCTTCTCCTGTCTTGCCTTCTTTAGATTTAATAACCCCAGCTTCGCCATTCCTTCCTTGCTCCTGCCTTGGTGCTCCTTTCCTAGACCTCTCATCATTTTTATTGCATTCTCCCAGGCTCTCTCCAGTTCATCCCCATTGTTTTAGATTTTTTTTCCCTTCTAACTTTGGAGAGCCAGTCCTTGTGATTTGAAATTAGTTTGCCAGAACACTCATCACTAAACCTCTGAAGTCTCAGGGGTTTGATGTAAAGTGCTTTTGGGTGGATTTGAGTTAGGCTGCCCAAGGACGTGCGGAACTTTCAGTGGATTTTTAGCTTTATTAATATCCCTGGGAAGTCCATAATTATCAGAAAACAGAAGTGATTTGTTGCATCATTTTCGAGGTTCCCGCAGAACTTCATAAGCAGATGTATTTTCCTGCACAAATCTCCTCATTTGCTCAAGGATGAAAAGGAAACTGCTGTTTCTTGCATTAACAAGGGAAAAAATAAAAATCCCTGAGGGTGGTGTTGAAAGGTTGGTCTCCAGGAGAATAAAACTGGTGGAGGATACAGAAGATATGCAAAAGAGTGGAATAAGGGCATTACAACTTATTTATATGTTAACTAATAGCTACTCTTTAGGTGTTGGAGGTCTGTAAATTGGGGGAAAAAAAAAGTAAGTTTTATTTCTGTTACATTCAGACTTAAGTGCTTCTAGAGTTATCTGGAAGGTAAAAACCAGGCAAATGCAGAATTGTTTTAGATGTGTTTCAGTTCAGAATCCTCTCTTGTCTTTGCTTCAGAGATGATTCATGGGTGTTCAATGCCAGGCTCTGACAGCACCATTTTCCTGCTGGGTGCTAAACTGGAAAATATAAAGCTGATCACCAGGATCAGTTTGTATTGCTGATTTAGCTGCCCCCAGAATGGCTTTTTGCTCTAGGCAGGCAAAGGCAGCGCAGAGAGCAAGGCAAGGGCTGTGAATGCAAGGGGGAGTTGAGGAGGGAGGGAGACAAAAGAGCCTGATACTCACAGTGAACTTCATCTTGGCTGCAGAGCTGATGCTGGTGCAGGCTGACTGAGTGCTGAGACCCGTGCAGCTTATATACGTTGTCAGGGGGAGGTGTGGAAGCATCAAGGGTTGAAATAACATTATTTTGTGCTTTGTGCAGAGCATTTGTCTGCCTCTATAAATGTAGCTAACCAAATAAATTCATCCCCAGTGCAACATCCAGCAGTGTAAGTCTCTAGTCACTTTGGCTGATACAAAATACAGTTATGGGAGACAGACCAGTATGTTGCCTCTGTGTACTAAAGTGGAGACTTACGAGATGTTTCAACCTCACTGTGACCAAAATTACTGGTCATTATGTTCCCCAAGCAAAATGTCTACTATGTCTTAGTCTCTTGTGACCACATTTCAGGTCCTAATGATGTGTTTTAAGGATGAGAAGTGACATGGCTTTGTTTACAACCATGTGTTTAGCATACAGAATCACCCCGTTCACCATGCCCATCTGGGAGATGTTAATGACAAAAATGAGAGTGTAACTTCAAAAGATTGATGTATTTGGATTTTTTCCATTTCAATTTAATTTCTCAAATTTTTATTGGGCATTTACTGACAGGGCTGCAGTGAAACAAATGGAAAAGTTTAGCAAACAGTTTAATTTTTCTCTTATCAGCTCTGACATATGAAAACTATTCTATGATAGTTATTTGTAAATCTTTTTCCTTCACAGCGTTATGGCAGCAATGCTGGGGAACAATTACTGAAACTTAGAAGAGGATAGTTAGGAAACCTCATTCTCCCTTGTAAAAGGGTGAAGATGGAAAGCATAAGAACAACTGGAGGCTTCTGGATGACTAGCTGACTTAGTTGCCTTCACTTGAATTTCTACCCATGAAAAGAAGTGGTTTTGTAAGCATCGCACTGCATGTTTAAGGCATTAGTTTAGAAGACTGAGGACCCAGAAACTTGGTCACTGGGAGCAGAGAGTTCCTTCTTGCTCATCTCCGGAGCACTGCAGAGCATTTTGGTTTGTGTCACTCTTGCAGTGTGGAGCAGAGAATTTTCACTGTGGGCTTTCTATGCCCTCTGCTGGCTTCCTTATGAAATGAGAGTTAATTTGAATGGAATAGAAAACCACCTCTTTTTTTGTTCATATCTCCAGCTTGCTTCACAAGTTAAGCAGGGAATAAAAGTTCTTTGAATAAAAGGCTTCCTTGGAAAATCCAAAATCTTGGTAATTCAAGAATCATAGATCCTTTCATGTTGCGGAAGAGTATATATTGTCTTGATGTCAACAGGTCAGCTACTGCTATACCTGACACTTCTGGATTTAGAAATATCTATATATTATCTACGTTTGATGATAACTCAAGATGTCTGTTATTGGCAAAATATTGAAATGAAATAATTTGCCTGTAAATTGGGTGGGAATGTGAACAGAGATTAATGAAATCAGTAAGAGCATAAAGCTAAGTGTAATAAAACATGGATCACTTAAGTACTATCTATTTTAATGCATCACCTCTGCTTTTGCCAGTCAGTATAAAAAGCAGATTAGCAAGTTAAGTCAGATCAGGAATTACCAGCGACTTTTGCAAAGAATTCTGACCCTTCTTTGCTTTTTGACTCTGATACAGTGACTTTTGGCTACCACATTTCCACCCTTTCCTTTGAATTTCAATAAGAAATTATAAAATAGTCTGAATTATTAATTATCCAGCTAAAAATATCCCAGATGCAAAAAGCATCTGACAGCAGTAAAGACCTGCTTACACAGAAAGGAGTTCAAGTTGAATCCAGGATAATTACTTCCAGGCAATTTAGAGCACAGACGTGGATTCTCTCCATCCATCCTAGCTGTGCATAACTCTGATAATAAGCATTTAATCAACTAACCCAACCACCTAGCACTTTTTCTATCCCCTTTATGGTCTTAGAAATGGAATATAGAAAATAGAGACATAAAATGAGCTCTTAGAGGGCCTCCAAAACTGTGGCATGCTTCTTTCAAGGGGAGGGAATTCTACTTAAAAGCTCAATGACTTTTATTAGAAATCTGAGGTGAAGGACAGGTATATATACTTTTTTATTTGTTAGAAAGAATTTCTTAATATCAATCTTTTCTGAAGTCTTGAGTTTCACTATTACATCCTTCATGGCTCTTGAAATTTACAGAGGTTTTCCAACTGCATGTCCAGCCCAGCTGAGGACTAACTCCAGGACAGTTTGCAATGCCAGGTTAGCAGATGAAATACTGGCAATATCAAAAATAAGAAACAAAGAATTAAGAGCTCCCATTCCCTAATGTTGGTAAAAGTTCCATTAACTGTTGGAATGACTTTGCAGTTAACTTTGGAATGTGTTAACAACTGTCACTCTTGGCAAGTATCTTATTTGGCTGTATTAGCAAAGGTAAGTGCACAAAGCTCTTGGTGTTGCAGACACTTAAGCTGGAAGAAGTTCTCTGTTGTGCTTTCCAACACCTGATTATGTTGCCCTTACTGAATTTGCTGGGAGCAGTTCACTGGCTTTTCCTTTACTGAATTTGCTGTGAGTGTTTTAGGATACAGCCCAAATCTGCAGATCTGTTACTAAGCAATGAGAAACAGTCATTTTCATTCCCTGACTTTGCTGAGGTGGTTTAGCAGTTTATCAGGGTGAACAGTGACAGGCAAGGTGTAATCTGGGGAAAAAACCTAGAGAGACAACAAGGCAAAATATCTCCTGGAAACTTAACATTCCCCAGTACAAACATATTGCACTGGCAAGATCAAGGAAAATCCTGCGGTTTTGAACCTTCCAGGATATCGAATTCCTAGCTGAGCTTGAAGTCAACAGTCAAAATCAAAGAAATTCCTGTGGTTTTGAACCTTCCAGGGTATCAAATTCTCAGCTGAGCTTGAAGTCAACAGGGCCATTGCTGACAACAGCTTATACTGCCAACTCAACATCAACCTTGAGTTTGTCATTAAGAAAAGAAAGAAACAGAACTCAACTTTTCAGATAATGCTGAACATAGCTAAATGAGTACCTTGATGTGTTTCTTGTCTTGAGGTGCCAAAACAGAACCCAGTACTCAAGGTGTGGTCATACAACTGGCAAGTATATGGGGAAGACATCCTCTCAACATCTCACAGTTTACCTTAGGATATAAAAAGCTGTACCATGTTGAATAGCAATGCAGTGTCATCTGAGGAGTATAAAGTAATGTGTGTCTAATTTTTATCTTCTAAAAATCTGTCTTGACTGATGGATGTGACCCATGTTTGCCAAGTCATCGTAACTAAATGCACATGAAAACCAGAAAAATAATTGTACTCACACTCTAAACAGCAATATTGTACCTAAACCAATTATAACTGAATACATCAAAACTTTCTTTCTGTATATGTATTCTCAGAGAATAATAAATTTTACAGACACAGCTATTAGCTGCCATTCTGCTTAACTCTCAGGTACTCACATGATTCCTATTTCTCCAGGTAGATGTCATATATAGATGTCACTCATTAATTAGCCAAAACATACATTTGTAGCTTTTAATTTTTCCCCTTCAGTTCTATCTGTCCCCTCTCTTGATGGTAACTGTTGGTGGTAAGGGAGGTCCACATAATGGAACAGCAGCTTTCTCACCAGCATCTTACAGAAATTCCCAACTCTGTGATCTGGTACCTTCTCTAAGCAGATTTGATCACTTCTTCATCTAGCTGTCTCATCTCATTACCACAGCAGAAGAAGCTTGGGCTTTGACAGTGGCTGATTGTTTGTAGGAGGCTGAAGCCACACTGAAGAGCACTCAATTCCAGCTTGATCTTCTGTGTTAGGCAGAAAGTCATTTGTGATATCCAAGTTCATGACTAATTCTGATGCTGAAGTCTGGTAGACCTTTCTAGCAAGCTATAAGAACAAAAGCATTCAGAACTGAATGGATTCAGCTTCTCAAGTTCATGAATATTGTAAGGTTGAAATAAGCAAGTCATTCTCAAGATATTAACATAAGCAATGCCAGAGAAATGCAATTGTGCTTTCAAGATGACCTTGATGCCTTGGGAATGTCAGGTGCTCTGCTGAGGCCTTGGGCACTGTGACAACTCAGCAGGCTGCCAAGTTGACCCCATTCCCTTTCTGAACATCTTTCTTGACCTCAAAGAGCAGACATGCACTTCACTGGCTGGTATTGACCCAAATCAATAAAAAGCAGTTTGGGAGTTTGCATAATGCCCAACAGCAGAGAAAAGCCCATCACACAACAAATGTCTAAGAAAACTATTAACTTTGTCCATCTCAATGAAAACCACCATTTCTAGATTAATTTAAATGTGTTCTGTGGTAACAGCCTCAATCCAATCATCTTGTTTTGGTATTATGGACATAACAGCTAAAGTCAGGCACAGCAGCATCTGTGTGCCTGCAACCTGAATAAAACCAGTGTGGTAGAGGAGAGGGAGGATTTAATGTTAACAAAGCACTGCTGAACCCAGTTGTACACAAGTTTTTGACATGAAGCTTTTTACTTGCTTCTTTGAAACAAAAGCCGTTACATTTTTTTACTGCCATGGGATATTTTAGAACAGCTATCCAACACTTTGTCTTCTATTTTCTATCCATGTGTGTTTCTGTTAATTCTGGATTTCACTTTCTGTCACCTAACAATCCATCAGAATGTCTTCATAATGGTATCATAGACCAGATTCATATTCCAGAGAAACTTACATTTCTAGATATGAGGTCTCATGAGAGCCTAGGAAATGTCATTTTGTTTTGTGATAAAGGTAGCTGTTGGCCCCACAAAAGGCTTTCCAATATTACAAAGGTAATATAAGAAACAATGGGAAGAAAAACCACAAGGAAACATCAACTTTTTTCTCCCCTTTGACGTACAACCTAATGATACAAAAATATATATTTGCTTCTGGATATACAAGAAGCATTTGTTCTGGTGTCCTTAAAGATCTAAACCTACAATTTTAAACCCTGGGGTAACAGGGCAGAGATTCCCAATCACATCTTCAGGTAATCTGCTATGCAGTTTCTATGGTTTTATTCATTCTTCTGTTTGACAGATTTCTATTATCCACCTCTGCCTCCTCCCAGGTCCTACCACTTCTCACTTGCCAGAAATGCTCTTACCATCCCAAAGAAACACACATGGCTCCTACGAAACTTTCCTCTTGATGTTTCTCTTTGTCACAGGCATGAGAAATTCTGGCACTGTTAGAATTCTGATGAGTTGTAATACAGAAAATGGTATCCTCTTCCTGGCTGATGTCATGTTGTTGAAGCCCAGGCTGTATTTATTGCTTCTAAGCTGGTAGCTGGGTCTTGAGGACCTTCCCTCGGGTGACAGTGCTGACTGTTAACTGTCCACACTCGGATGAGCAAGTAGAGTTGAAGAAATTTATTTACTTTTCTAATACTTTTTTTTTTTTCCCTGGGTAACAATTTGATTAAATGGGGTTGTTTGGGGTTCTTTCTTTTTCAGATGTGTTGTAGCGAGAGGGTTGCATGGTTTGTTGTTTCTGAGCAGAGCTTATTGAATTCATCTCTTCCCACACCCCTATGTGCATTCTTTTCCTCTTGCTCCAAGGGTCCATATAAACACTCTTTCCCAACAGGAATTGTTTTTTGTGGGTCAGGTGTTGATTGATTCCTTCCAGAATTACTTTTTCCTGGGATATAAGTTATTCATGATGCCAATGTTGGTAGTGTTAAATTTTGTTTTTATATGAGTCAAGCATCAACAAAGGTTTGTGCACATATTTTTGCGCTTGGATTTGGAAATAATTATTTTCCTAAATTACTGTGACTCAAGGCATTTACATGTATTATTATTTTATTTTACAAAATGTCATTGTCAAAAGATCAGTGAATCATATGGTTAGAGATACCAAGAACTAAATATACCCTTTTGATACCCATATCTTTGTCATCTGAAATCCAGTAAATTTCCCTTTTCTTCTATTTTTGTAGAAATGGAATTTTTCTGCATCTCATCCAAAAATGTACCAGCTTTTCATTGTGACACAGCTAACAGCTGCCTGCAGAACAGACACACATATGGCACCAGATATGGCACTGCTAGGGTACTGAGACAAAGGGAAGCTGTCCTGAGCAGCTTCCAGTTTATTCATTTCAGTGGGAACACCAAAGGAACTGCAGGACTTGAATCTCTGAGAACAAGGATTTTAGTTGAACACATTCCAGCAGCTTGCTGGGTTTCAGACTTCTGACAGAGGAAGCCTCATTGGCGAAGAAATGTGGGCTTTGCTCTTCAGTAAGATTCCAATGACAATAAACATGAATATCTTTCTTGAAAGTATATCCATTTTGGCAAAACTCATCTTTTCACTAAACATCTCTTAAGCAGAAATGTTGACAATATTTCTAGTCATTTTGCAAGCCCGGTTATTCACCTACAGTAGGTATTCCTGTTCTTTTAAAGGAATGCTGTCTGACAAGAAACACAAGGGATGTTGTGGGTTAGAAAATGTGGAAGACTTTTTGAAATTAAACACATAGAAAATGTGCTGAAACTATTGAAAACCTTTTGAAATGCATCACTAAATCAACAAAAACTATTTCCACATATGAAGTGAGGCAAAGATTGCAATTTAAAAAAAATCTAAGCTTGGTATATATTATATTCAGTAGGGAGCCTCTATTCTACTTTACTTACAAACTCATCTGACATATTTTCTCCCTTTGTCTCAGCTGTTCATTTCTTTTTAAACATGGTATTTCCAGTCCAAGTGGTGGGACTTCAAAGCTCGACTGAGAATTGAGTTGGGACTTCAATTCTTATTGAGCCTTTCTTGACCCAGAAATCCCATTGCTTTTAGGTAAGTTTTTCTTGAGGATAGGCTTGAAGTATTTGGACTGTGTTGTTAGTAATACTGACTATGGAGTGCCGGGGAACTAGGAGTATAAGCTTCAGTTCTCAGAATATTATCTGTATCTCCCAAATCAGTGCAGAGGGGAAAGGCAGTGTCCTTAGAAAACTTTCACAAATACAGATGCTCTAAGTGAAAACAGAATAAATCATGAATCAATCCTAAAGAGAAAGGCAGACACCCCCTACCCAGTCTCCAAACTAAAACATCTAAACATGTCTCAAACCTACAGTTTATTCTGTTTTATTGTACTGTTCCGTTGCCTCAAACTGCTCATGAAGAAAAAATAATAAGAGAAAGAAATGTTTGGAACTGTGTTTTTAAGCTACAAGTTCTTTTGGACTGGGAACGCCTTGGCCACTTGGCTCTCCTGAGCCCTCATACTTGCATCTGGGCTTCCTGTGAGATTTGTGCTTCTGTCTGTCCTCTCTGTCCTCCCTGACCTGCAGCAATCCCCAAAGGAGGGTGCAGTCCAAGTTTGCAAGCTCACATCTCTCTATACTTGGCCTCCTAACCCCAGGCTTTAGATGTCCTCAGGCAAGAGCCATGTCATGCTCTTAACCATGAAGCAGATTTTAGAAGTATTTGTTTGCTTTCTCCAGGGTACCCATTAAAAACTTACCAAGAAAGACAAAATTGTGACTATTAAAGTTGACTTTTGTGCTTTTAATTAAAAGAAGCAATTTGATCCATTTCAGAACCTGTGTTGTGAGAGTGCGACTCCTAAGTTCTCATGTTCCTCAAAGAGTTCTAAGAGAAGGATGTAACAGTGTTTCATCGCAGACTTGTAAACTTGCTAAGTCAGATGAGTAATGTTTGTTTATATGTCTAGAAAATATTAATAAAACATATAATGGTCCCCTTAAAATTAAAGGAGCAACTGTTCCTTATTTTTAACTTTCTCTCAGTATACTCTGCTGGTCTTATACTGACAAACACCCTTTCCCCTCAAGAAATGGCAAGAAATGAATTTAAGCAAACATCATATTCCCCAAGACAGCTGCACAACAGTTTGTCCCTACTGCACACAACTTTACAGTCGGGGCAGCAGTGGCACTCTTGTCTGCTCTGCTTAAAACTCACTGTAGCCCTCCTGAGGGCACAGCCTTGAGAGGATGGAAAGATAATTTTATTTGCCTACTTTAAAATATCTTGTGGAACACATATACCAGTAGATGTAACTGCTGATGCTTGATTCATTCCCTGTAAGGGCTGCTAATAAAACACTATTAGAATTTAAGGACATATGGGTTTATTTTGTTACCATGCCAGTCAGAGACTAACTTGACCCTGAATTAAGAGTTTCATCCAAGAACAGTGCTGGAGAGATCACAAGAGCTGCCATGGAGTTTGGGTCCATGGCACCAGTCTTTTGTCACACAGCTGCAAAATGTTTTGAGTACAGTTTATCTCCTCAAGTTCCTAATCCATTTTTATGCAAAATATACATATGTTTAAATATATGCCCAAACTAAAACACATTAATGCACTTTTGGGAATTTCATTGAAGACCAAACTTTTTAAAACTTTTATTTATTTATTTGTTTGTTTGTTTTATTTATAGGTCAGAGACTGTTAATATCTATTCCTCAGAAATATTGGGCTGATCTAGTCTGTCCATCAAAGAGGGGAAGCAACTAAGGGGAGTCTAGAGGAAAAAGACTTCAGCACACAGTGCAAATCTTTTCAGTCAACTCCAGCTAATGTGCCTAACAAGTTGTAAGACAAATGTGAGAATAAATGTAGTGAATACTTTCTGGATTACGAGCAGTGGCACTACAATATCAGCATGATATCTCAAGTAGCTTCTGATTAGCATAAATACAAAGTTATCACAGAAAACTGTTGCCATAAATCTTCACAATTCCGTGGAGAGGAGTTCAGAGGAGTGGGAAGGAAGGCCCCAGGACTGGTGGGAGATGCTGCCTGTTTGGGGCTGGGCAGTTGCTGTCTGTGCAAAGTCAGACTCTGCTGACTTTGCTCTCCCTCTGGCCAGCCAGGAGATGCTTTGGGGCTGACTGTCCCAACTTGGGCACAGTCTGCTCGAGGCTCTGAGGTGATCCAAGGATTGTGCTGGAAAACAGTGAATCAGATGAACTCTTGTGTGTGTGGGTCCAGTCCGCCATGTGTGTGCACATTTTGAAGGAGAATGGGCAGATGACAGAGAGCATTCTTAGACTGGGGTGGGGTGGGCATTTGCTTCTTGTGGCTGAGTCTCTTTGGGTTTTTAAAGAGCCCCTTCCAAAATCCTCTGTCCTGGCCTCGTCTGTCCATCATCTTGTAGAAGACACCCACCACAGGTGGTGGTCTTACAAAGATGAGGACATATTCTTTAGACACCTCAGGTGTTGACCCAGTTCACTGCAGCTATCATTGGAATTAATAGTTAACTGAAAAAAGAATAATCAAAAAAACTCAAGTTTGAAAAGAAAAACAGAAATCATCTTAACAAGAAGTTACAGCTCAATACAATTACAAATTCAGGAAAGGAGAACATAAGGGCATAAAAGACAATTTGTCTTTTTGAGATAAAATGAAGATGGCGTAGCTAATGAAAGAGGAAAATATAACTTGGTAATAGAGGTGCTTATGGCAACACTACCAATAATACATCATAGGACAGCCTTTGGAAAAGGTAGCAGAAAGGTTGGGAAGTTTGGCCTTGGCACCAAAACTATCTGTGTGTAAGGAAAGATAAATGCAAAAGCCTTATCAACAACGACAGCATATTTTTGAACCCAGAGGTTTCCAAATGATGGAAGTCAAGCCTGCTGGGAGGCTGGCCAGGTCTTACAAGGTCTGTGTAGGACATGACTCAAGGATTTCAGACTATCTGGGGATGCTACAGAATCAACAATTTGGTTTAGAAAATTTCAAATTGTAGGACTTCACTTTTGGTGTATCACTGGATGTCAGTAAATAATTTCTGAGTGTTAGTATTTGCCAGTTTGAAATTTATTTTTTATGTTAAACAACTGTTACAGGCCTGATATGTGTTGATGTGTTCTACAAGCTCATTAAACTGTGCCCAGTTTAATGCATAAGATTGAAGTTATAGCTGCTTGGCATACTCAGAGACTCAGGATAGTTGTAGGCAATGCCATGGCTAATTTTAAAGCTGTTTTGTCAGTTTTTATAGCTCAAGGTAATTAACTGAAATGATGTCATCTCTGCTGCCAGCATATGAAATAGCATAACCTTTTCCATTCAAAATTAGGTGTCATATGAAGAGGATGACCTTTATTTGACCTTGCTGTGTGGTCGTGACCATCTCAATTTCACATCTCTTTGCCTGAAAGTAAGGGGCAGTTCCAAGCCTACCATATAAACCTTGTCTACATGGGGCTTGATAGTCTGAAATGAATGTAATGAATTTAATCTGTTATCTCATCCATAGGGTATTTCACTCCCCTAACAGGGTCTACTGACCTCATTGTCCTCAAGAGCACATAATACCCAAACAAGTACTTTGCTACATTTATAGCTGCAGGAAAAGAATGAGAAGAAGCTAAGAGGCTTCATATAATTATACAGATCAGATCAAGGGACTCTTGTTTTCTATCAGGTTGACTAATTGTTCCTCTGTATATGACAAATTTATTTTCAGATGAAAAAAAGTAAAGTTTTTCAACAGAACTGGCCCTGGAGAGGGTTTTGGGGTCCCCGGGGGGGGGGTCCTGCGGGTGCCTGACCCAGGAGGGGTCCCCAGCTCTGTGCGCAGATCGAGGGGCTGGAGGAGGAGAACCGGCGGCTGCGGGAGGGGGGACCCCCCAGGGACCCCCCTGTCTCTGCTGAACCCCAAAATGATGAGGCTGTCGGTGACACTGAGACCTCCCCAGCCCCCAGAGATGGTGAGGAGATGTTGGAGGGCTGGGGGGGGTCACTGGGGCTTGCCCATGATGGTAATTGTTAAGGGACTTGCTGGTCTATATCTCAAACTGGGAGCTTTTCAATCTAATTTTCTCCTCCATCCTGTTGAGGAAAGGGGATTGAGAGTGAGGCTGGGTGTTCACCTAGCATCCAGCCAAGTTCAACCCACGTCACTTCTCTCTGAACAGTAATTTTATGTAATAATTTTGAGACTACTTGAACACAGGGGTGCATAGTATCAGTTGTCACATTTGTTCAAATCATAGCTGCTGCTTTTGGTACTACCTAGAATACTGTATGCATGTTATAAACAACATCCACATCTGTTTTCCTGAAAGTAAATCATGATTGCCTTTATTGCCTCAGGAACCCTGCCTTAGGAAAGGAACAGCATAAATGATTATTAGGAAAGAAGGTAAGCTACTTAGTTCATGAACTACAGTTAATTTGTCTGGTGTTTGTCTAAAGAACTATAAACTAAACCCCACATATCCAAATATCTAAGTGGAACATACACCCATAACAAGTCTTCCCCTGGCTGAATGTCTGCAGTGGGAATGGCATTGTCACAGAACATGGACTGTGGGATGTGGGGAGGTAGAGACCAACTGCATGGGGCCTGTGTCTGTATTTCTGAGCACTTGGGGAAATCAAGTAATTTAACATAAGACAACAAAGGATACGCTGCTTCCTTGGAGAGGCTGACCTACTGAATAGGAGGAAATTAAGGAAATAACATGTAGAACATAAATTTAAAAAATAAGATGCAATGAGTAGAGGTCTTCTGGGGCTCAGTCCATTAAGGGCTGAGAATCCTCATCTCTTCTTAAATACAAATTAAAGACAAATATTTCCATTTGGAAGGAAGAATCCAATCTCTCCAAAGCCTCAGTGAGGAGAAGAGCTGGTGCAGTGTCTGAGCACTCTGTCAGGCTGTGACAATCACTTTTTCAGAAGAGCAGGCTCAGAGATGAAGGGTGAGAGCACTAATGGGCTGCTTCCTCCAGAGCTGGCAACGTCAAGAGTTGTTGAGGTTTTTGGTTGGTTTTTTTTTTAATCTCTCATTATAATTCAAAAAATTCAGTCTCATCTCCTGGGAATTTCAGCCTGGGAGTAGTCAACTCAAAATGAAAACATTGCCTTTTCAAAAAAGTGTATCTCCCAAAAAAACTGAACACGTAAACAGTTATAGAAAGATCTCTTTCAAAAGGACCAGTTTTGAACTGAAGAGAAAATGTTGTTGAAATCCTGCCAACTGACAGAAACGGCAAAAGGTATTCTCGTACAGTTTGTCACCGAGACTATAGTTTGATGATCAGTGATGTTATTTCAGTTTATCTAAGTCCTCTTGCAACCTTCCCCAAGACTAGGTCATTGTCCTGTGTCCTCAAAAGTCACTTCATGACCATCCACTCTTCAAATCCCATCTGCCCTTGGAACAAGCAATATTAGTTGTTATATTAGTTGTTAATATTAGTTAAAAGTGCTGCAGTGCAACTGATTCACTTCTCTGAAGGGCCAAAATTCTACTAGTTGTCTGGCTTGATCAGCTTTGCTAGTGAAAACCTTTATCTGGCCTGTAATTTAAATTTAGCTATACATTTCCACCGTAGGGTCCTACTAAACCTTCCTCTACTAGATTAACAGATCTTTCAGTGCTTTCTTCTCCCCCCTCTCTGTGACAGCACTTAGATGCTGTAAGAAAATAATTTCTCACCAGTAGGTTTTTGTCAGTTGGTTTTGGTATTTTTTAGCCAAAAAAACTTTGTGAGACTCCTTTTGCCACAAAATTTCTAATCTGTAAAAATATTGTTGGTATTTTATAAAGTTCTTTATAAGCAATGGAGAAAATAGATTTTTAGGGCAAAAGCCATTATAGAAAGTATTACTGGGAAGCAGAATTCACTTTTCAGGGGTGTTGCAGCAGCAGCCCAGTGCCTTTTTTCAGACAGACCTTTCACTAATGGGAGAGTTAAGTATTAAAGTTTTTAAAGATTCTTGCCTCTGTAACTTCCAGCAGAAATAAACCCTTTCTCTGTGAGGATTTTTTTTTCATGAAACTCATAAACTAACACCTTTATTCCCATACAAAACAGTTAACATCTGTGGGAAGAAAGAAAAAAAAAAAAAGTCAAAAACACACACACAAAACAAATTAAAAAATTAAAACCAAAGCCAAACCAAAAAACCCACCAAAAAGCCCAAACCAAATAACAACAAAAACAAACAAACAAACAAAACAGCCAGACAACTAAGAAATGTGTACACAGAACAGTTTTTTACCAGTACACATTTTAGCATTTTTCAGATTAGATTGGGAGCTGCTGGAAATACTTTTTGAGCAAGAGTCGTGCTTGGTAGAAAGATGTCTGAATTACTTTTATATATCTATATATTCTTATGTCAGTATACCTTGCCTTTTTTCCTCTCTAAATCAGTGAAAAAAAACAACAACAACAAAAATCCCACCGTATATATATATAATCTACTGTCCATAAGGAAACCCTAGAGAGAAAGCCCATTATTCAACAAGAGATAACTTTTTTTACATTTTCATGAGAAAACACCTATCTGGTCCTAATATTAGTGAGTAGGTCATAAGGAATCTCTTATTGGTGAAATGCTGTTCAAAGTGAGAGATATTTCTAATGTCCTACCTCTGACAGATCTGTGTGTACTTTGCCATAGTGAATGATATTCTTACCCACTCTGTTTTCTCAATGAAGTGTGACTGGGATAAGTGCTCAGTGCCTAGGCATGAACTTTCTGTTGCCAGGGCTTCCCCATCTCCTATATTCCAGAGCTATTCTAGAAACATGCAGATGACATTCCCATCTATCAATAGGTGTGTGGTTAGTGCAGGGAACACACCTGGCTGCCAAAAAATACAGTGAAATCCAGCCCAGGACTGAATCTGCACCAGAGGACTGTAAATGGCTCTGGCTGCTGGAAGCCAGGTGTGGGCTGGGTGCTGCCTGATCCCTGTGAGGCTCACTGCACTACCTTAAGGCTGAATTTACAGAGTAATTCAGAGTAATTCAGAGTAATTCTGTTGCTTCCACAGAACTATGCAACAAGTATGTTCTCATCACAAATGTTAATATAGTCAGATGTTTCCAATGTTTATTGCTTCTGTGGCATACCTTTCTTATTCAAAACAAATTTCACCTCTTATAATTTCTGTTGGATCAGTTGTGATTTTACTAGATAAAGACCAGGCCTGGACAAGCTGAAAGGGGCAGCAGTAAACCAGTGAGCTGCAATCCCAAGATACTCAGGGGTGGATGGAACAAGTAGAAAGCAGCTGGGATCTGAGAATGATTTGAGCTAGGCTTGGTTCTCCTCAGATTAATATGTTTTTGTTGCTCATTCCTTCCCACACACAATGCTAATATAAACAGGAATTCACAGAATCAAACACAGCAGGGATCCAATTAATATTCTTTACATTATGATTTAGAATGAAGGTGGTAAAGACACAGCACTAGGTGTAAGATTGCTACCAGGTCACCAAGGAAACAACGAAGTGACTATCTAAAATTGGCACTTATTTACAATCAGAATGATTGCAATCAGGGAACATATCATTGCTATATAGATTTGAGGCTGCAGAGGTCTTGTGCAATACCAGTCAAAAAGCACAGATTCTGGAAAAGTGGTGCAGCCCATGTAAGCCAAATAGTAGCTTTAAGAAAAGGGTATTGTCCAAAAGGTCGTTCATGATTAGGAACGTCCCATGGTGAAGACAGAGAGAGCAGTAACTTCAGTGAGAACTCTGGCCTTAGCTAACAATTTATAAGTCCATGGATGTAATGAGCAACCTTACATTCTCCTCCCACTGCATATATGGCTTTTGTTCTATTACATTAAGTTTAAATGGATTTTTCTTTTCTGCTTTTGTTGCAGTGTCTTTGTTTTTTCTTTATCTAACTTTGTTTAGCTGTCTACCATAACATTTCTAATCCTTTTTAAAGAGAAATCTGCATTCAGAATGTTTTTGTTTTCTTTGGGTTGTGATTCTCAATGGTATATCTCATCAGCAAATGTTGAACAGCTGGAAACTATCTAATTCATTATATGATTCCACAAACTTAAGATTTTTGTCTTTAAAAAGGAATTGAAAAGTGGAAAAAAAAATTTTACAGCTTCAGTCTGGTATATGTTGCTTTTTATGACAATGTCTGTCTTGATGGCTTGAGAGATTTGAGAGTGTCTAGCTGAACTGGTCCCTCTTTGCCTGCATTACACAGCCTAAGCTTTCCTGTATATCTGAAGTCTTTAGATTTGAGTAAAAACACTCTATCTGGATAGAAGTTTTTACAGGGAAAATAAGAGTTCATTCAGCTAAAATACATTTCAGGCCATGTATTTCCTGAAATTGATCCACCCCTGGCTTTAAACAAGCTTCCGTATTTTAAAATATTTTAAATACAACAAACAACAAAATTCCTTTGAAACAAGTTATAGTAACACACTTCATCAGAACAAAGCTGCTTGATATGGGCTGTATCTACATCTTTATGTGACTGCACTTCTTCTCTAGACAAGACAACCAAAGAAATGAAATAATTCTGAGATCAGAAGCTACTCCAGAGCAGCAGGCGTTTGGGGACGGGACCGCTCCAGCCCTGGATGGTGCCAGGCAGGGCTGGCACAGGCAACATCCCCCCTTTTTCCCAGGCAGCACAGTGCCAAAGCACTTCCAGCTCCTTCCTCAAATCACAGCAGTGCTGGTTTCAACCACTTAGCCTGGCTGGGCCTTTGGCCACCCCTGCAAATGATCTCCGCAGCACTCAGCCCTGCCCGGGGCTGCCGGCGCCGCTCCCGCTTGGGGCAGCGCTGGAATGCCAACAATTTGCCTGCACGCACCCTGGCAGCCTACTTAGACTGCAGTGTTTCTCACGGAAACTGCATCCATCATTTTGCTTTAAAACTTGCAACAACTACAAGATCCTATTTTAGAGATAATATTTTGCATTGCAAAAGACTTAAGGGACTGAAAGTTACCTATCGCTTCTTATTTCTGGGATAACAAAACATCTCAGAGTAGCTGAGGTGCTGGAACTTGCAACCCCCCGATTAAAATAAAATATTGCTAAGGAAGGTTATCATTTGACTGCAAGATAAGATGAGTTTCTGGGCAAACTTTGGGTTTAGACCTAAGTGGAATGCAATGCAGGAATCTCTTCTGAAGGCCAGATAGGATAAAAATCTCCTTCAGCGATGGAATAACTTCATTGACAGACAAATAATGTAGTCAACTGACAGTTCAATAAAACTGGAGACTTGTAGATGGGCTTTGTTATGTTAGATAAAAGTATCATGTCTGTGCTTTTACATAATTTGATATGTATTTTGTGATTGCTTGGGGGGTTTTTTTCTTCTTTTACTGGAACAAAATAGCATCTAAGAGAGGGGGAGAAATAATTATCTATCAATTAATATGTCAGAATTGTTTGATGTATGGATAACATTATGCTTTTACAAGAAATTACATTGAGTATGAAAGCCAGATCAATCTTTCATTACAATATCATAAAGCAGGCTTTCAACATGAGAGCAAGTGCTGAATCTGACATCAGAAATTTCACAGCCATTGTCTGGTGCAGAGTGGTATCAGCTGGCTGTTTCAGAGGACAGACATGAAACACAACCTGCAGGAGATCACCGTGTGCTACCAATTCTGATTCGTTAACACATGACGTTACGTACTTCACCTAGTTCAACTGCCTCTCCCTGTTCTGAACTTGGTGCCCAGCATGGACCTGGTATTTAAAAAAAAAGACCACAAAAGTCACACAGCACACTGAGCTACACTTCCACCCCTTCAGAAACAGTCATTTCTTGGCTGTTTTTGGTGGGGGCTATCTATGCATGGATAAAACAGGAAAGAGCTGCTGTGTTGTCATTTCATACATAATGTTCATATGCTAGGTTCTACCTTGTCTTTAACACTCATGCTGTAATTATTACCAGGATTTGTGATGAGATTTTTCTTCTTTAAGTTCTCTATCTCTGAACAGTCCTGTGAATAGCTTGGTATTTCTTGGGTATATTTTTGGTCAGGTAGGTAGCAATGGGTCAGATATGTCTGCCAGCCTATCTGTGCATCAAGCTGCACCACATCTGGCTGAGACCTCCTGAGTTCTTCTGCCCACCTGCTGCTCCCCACACAGTGCTCTGCTGCTCTGGTGTGAAGTTGCTATTTGTGGTACTACTGACATAGGAAAATGCTGCAAGCAAAGAGCTCCCAGCTCCTGGGATTCAGTGGAGCAACTCTCAACATTTCTACTGATCTCTGGAAACTCCTGGCAAACTTTTAAAGCTATTTTAAATCATGTATTGTTAGAGGCAGAGCCCTGGGCTCTTCAGAGTGGAGCAAACTCAGGGAGTCTGGGAGCTGCCTCCTGCTAGGAAACGGGGCCAGGCTCTTGCCAGAGAGGCACAGTGATGGGCAAAGGTGTCACAGGCAGAAGGATGCAGCACAGGGGCATCACACAGGGAGGCCAGAGGGTCTCCAACCTTTGAGGGATATTAAGTACCCTCACCTTTGTATTGGAAACAGCATTTTACTTCTATGAAATCCTTCATTTTAACTGTTTAGCAGCTGCAAAGAAAAACAAAGGTAAGAGCAATGAAAAGCCAGTTAAAGAACAGCCTCAAATACTGAGGGGAACAAGAGTAGAGATACTGCTTCCAACCCACTGATTTTACCTTCAAAACTTCTTACTTGCTCATGGAGACTCAACTTTTTGTTCTGTCTCAAGTCAAATTCAGAAGTTTGGATACACATTTGTCTGAGTAACTGTGAGCAGCATACTCTCCCCAGTTTCTGACACACAAATACCACAGGTTAGGGACAGATACTGATTCCTTAAAGAAATGCTAGGGGTTTTTTTCTGCTCTACAAGAATTCTTCCTACTGGACCCCAGCATGTAGGACTTTCTTAAGTTTTTATTTCCTTTTCACATTTCAGCTATAACAAGCAGAAATATTCACCCTTTCTAGGCACTGCTTCCCTTCAGATTCTGTATTCCAATAATGAGTTTTAATTTACATTTTCAATTAATCCATATTGTACAAGCATTCATCTATCTATATGTGGGACATCAAACCTTATCTTGACATTTTAGCCTAAGTACATTGTTTCAAGGACTCCAAAGGGGAGGATCAGCAATTCTTTAGCAATCTTCAGTTAAGTCAGGGAAATGTCTTCAGCACCTTAAAAACCAGAGATGAACAGTCTGGTGTGTTGAAGCTGGCTTGAGAGAAGGATGTTTGTAGTTTTCTCAGAGGTATTTTGATTCTTTCACTGGTAGGAAAAAACCTCAGCAGTGACCAAGTCACTTGCACCCTTTTTTCTAATGAAGAATTATTCTGACTTGTTGAAAGATAGATCTGCTGATGGTTTCTTTCATAAGGGAAAGAAATTTTCATAATTTCATAATAACTTTTCATAAGGGAAAAGGGAAGGTAATTAAAATGAATTATTAACAGTATGCCATCACAGTGGTTTGGTGTCTTCTGTTGTGTTTTAGGGTCAGTTCTGTCTCTGAAAAAGAACAAAGTGAAGCATTTTATCATATCTTGAGCTAAGTTGTGTAATGGTAGTCCATGCAGGAAAACAAACAAACAAACAAAATAAAACAGGGAGAATAACAAAAGTAAGGAGAGGTGCTCCTTCTAGTTAGAAAGTCTGAGAAGATGTAACATAAAAATATCAATGTATGTTTTGGGTCCTTTTGCTACATCAGGATTCAGCTTTTGTGTCTGTTTCATGACTGAAGCAGCTATAACGTGCAATGCTTATTTGAGTCAATTTGACCAGAGCTGTCATGCACTTAAAGCAGCCATTGTCTCTCTTCACCTGTTACTTTAGTTCACTTCTGGCAATAAAAAGAGAATGTGTTAATCACCAAACTGAGCAGAGGTGAAGGTTTTGGAGAAATGCGACTGCAGGGGAACCAAGTGGTCCTGGGGGGCATTTCAGCCCTGGTCCCTGCCTAGCTGCTTTCCATACAGCTCACTTTGTTTCTTGCAGCACCTTTTGAAACAGTGAATTGACTTTTACGCAGCCCTCAAAAACAGGTGATGACCACAGCCCAAATATACCCTTGGTGCCTTTATAGGCTTTCAGCCACCACTGAGCACCTTTTGATCACCTGTGGTGAGATGCAGGCAGACAGTGGCAGACTGGTTCATATATTATTTTACAGGGACACAGTTTACAAAAGCATAATCTATATGGACAACAATGATGTGTCTTGAAGGCTGTGTTACACATTTAGCTCTGGGGCACTTAATTTGCTTGTTCCACTGGGTATCCATCATACGAAAAAAAGATGAAATATTCATTAAGCAATACATTTTTCTAACTATCCCTGCTTAAGTGTTGTGTCTCCAAGGAAACAGATCAAATTCTATGTGCCTGCATTTATTCTAGCATTTGAGAAAAGTGTCATGATAAAATCATGGAATGAGACATTGTTCTTTAAAATAATTTCATAAAATGAATAGAACAGCTTGATGATAGAATATGAACTACCTGGTTTAAATTCAAAATGTTACTGACTTCTTCTGATTTAGAAATTATTATTTTTTTTCTCCTCTGGAACAGTCTTTTTTCTTGGACAATGACAGTCACAGGTGAAGTCAAGATATAATCCACATGTTGAAGAATTAAGAAAAAAAACCCACACAAAAACAGTGCAAAATCACTCTGACCTGCTGTAAAATCACCCTAAGCTCCTGTGAGGTGTTATCTCTGGAGCCTGTACCTATTCACACTTGCTTTTTGCAGTGATCACTACCTCAACACTGGCAAGGACTCAGTTATCACCAAAAAACCCCAACCCACAGAATGTAAGCATCTAATTTAAAATCAAAGTAATGAACTTAATAGCATAGAACATATTTGAAAACATCTTTATTGGAGCTGGCTGAACATTTTAACAACTGTTTTTGCTCACAAATAGCAATTTCATAAACTAAAAAAAGATGTTTTTAGAAAGTATGTTGATGTATCATCAGAATAAAGTGAAAATAATACCCTTAGAACTTCTTGGTTTCATTTTACACTTTTTTGAGAATAACCAATACATTTTTTGAATTATTTCTTAATTCCAGTTTAGCCAATCACTCAGACTGACAGATTTTAAAGGTGAATAAAACAACCATAAACCCATATCTAATTTTCTGTAGCACAGACTGGCAAAAGGACATGTCAGTTTGTGCTGGTGAATGGTTGTTAAGGGTACCATGAGAGACACAGGTCCTGCTATAAACCCTGGTCAGCCAAATGATCAGTAAAGGCAGATCCAGTTCCAGTGCTATCTCTATCTCTCACAGTATCCTCATCTTTGGATTGGCACAAATAATTTTTGGAGCAGGGACATGAAGACATGGATCTGTGACTTCATCTTGTTCTCCACTGCCTGTCTGATGTAACTCTGTTCTCACTGTAAAGGTCTGGTTTATAAATTCAGAGCATCTGGGTTAGGCTAGAGGACCCCATGCAAAGCAGTTAGCAAATACAAAAGCAGATTCCTGGGCAGTTGTGGTATAGTATCTGGCTTGATAAACAGGCCAATATACCATCACAGAGAGAATGTGGAATCGCTGAAAGATGTTGGTTTAGCCATGGGAAATTCAAGTGTAATTAAAAAGAAAAGAAAAAAAGAAAATGTCCATTTGGAGATGTGAACTTGTCAGGAAGGTTTAGCACTCGCTTGGCACAGCAGCTGAGTTTCCTGGCTGCATGTCCCCTTCCCTGCCTGCCCACCCCCTGTGGCCTGTCTCCTGCCATGGAAGCACCTGGCTAGGAAATGCCCTTGGCTCTTGCCAGCTCTCTGGGGACAGGTATTGATGCCCAGAGCAGGGTACCCTGCTGCTTTCACCCTGCCCCAGAGAGTCCTGCTCCTAAGCTTCTGTATCAGCAGCCACTAACTAGTAGTTCCAACCAGACTTTAACCTCACCACCAATGCTGTGTTAACCTGCCCGATGCAGCCCTACCTATAGTCCTCACTTCTGTACATCAGTAGATTGCAGTCCTTATGGCAGACATTCACTGCTGAAGGAAGATTAATGGAGATTCTGGGGCTTCCTGGAATGTCCATCCTCCTGCTACTCCCAGCTCACAGCAGAGAAAATAAGTAACATGTTCTCAGTGCATGGCATCCATAAAGCATGCAAAAGTATGTTAATTGCCACCAGTTGTGGGAGTTTAATTTCTGTTAGTTAATCTTCTACCAAGAGAAATTCCATTATGAAGGAATTTTATAAGTAATCCTAAATATGGTGAAATGTGTGTTTTCCCCCTCCCTCATTCTCTGAACGACAGGATTCTTCATAAATTGAATGATTAACCACATTATTAATAGTCTTTCATCTTCTTTTTAAGTAGAGTTCTGAAGTCATTAAAATATACAGTTTCACACACACGGTCTTGTTCCACACAGAGAACATAACAGCACCAGCTCTTCAATGCCTGACATTCTCTGCAGCAACAGTTTCTCAGTGAGGACTGCACTTAACTTTAAATCACCAAACGTTTGGCACTGTACCTCTGAAAAGTGGCACTTTTGGGAACACCACAGAATTTCCTAATCAAAAACTGCCAGAGCTGTTTTATCCCTGCAAGAAGTGATATCTTGCTCATGGGACAGAAGCCAGGTGACCTGCAGCTAGGATAGCAGGGATGGGGGAGGTTTAAATACAAATAGCTTTGTATTTGGAGACAGGAAGGGATTCCAACAAAGCGTTGTTATGTATTTGTGCACTTGTCTTAATAAAGAAAAATCCTGGACCTAGAGGGATGTCTGCCTGCCTGGAAGTGGGAGTAGAGTAGGATACAGTGTTGTCATATATTTGTGAACTCGTTTTGTCTTAATAAAGATAACTTTAGACAACTCTTTTTGAACCAAGACAACAAAGCAAACTGCTGTGTCTAGTGTTGGGAGAGCACAGCCAGTGGTTCTGATTTCTGCTGAATTTTGTTACTTGCCAGTCTTTGCCCTTTAGGAGAAGGACTGTAAATTGATTGCTCTAGAAAGAATAATTCCTAAAATTGCTGTAAGTGCAACTAAATTGATGCTGTTTCAGCCTGGATGAGGTTTTGTAATTCCTGCTGCCATTGAGAACTCTGGAATATTGCGCTAATTCAGCATAGCCGATACCTTTCTTCTCTTGGAGGTGATGATGCTCTTTGGTTGTCTTTAAAAATTGTGACATCAGTGCATATTTTAGTATCTAAGAAATCCAACAAAGAGTAACTTCATCTTTCTGCTCTTAAATCTACCCCCAAAAAAAAGAGCAGAGGTTAAGTACGTAGACACATCTTTATGAGTTACTTCTCCTTCCAGGAGCATGAAAGCATTCAGAGGGTTTCTTGCTCTCAGAGTAGCGCTTGAACTCGTGGCTGCTTTTGCAGTACAGATTAAAGGGATTGGAAAATGCTTCTGCTTTCCTAGAAAGAGGGGGTCTCGTGACTGAAGAGCAGGTTACCTCCATTTATAAAATTTAGGTTGCAATTCTGTCTCTGTGACTAATTCTCTGCAAGTTTTTTCAGAGGCTCTGTTGTTCCCTTTTCTTAGAGAAAATGATCCCTGCCTCCCTGTTGTCTCTCAAATGTTTCTAACACCATTGTTCGTGAGTCAGTATGTTAGTGTGGCCATTTCCTTGCTAGACACCCTGGGAAGAGCAGCCACTGCAGATACAGGGAGATGCCAAGAGGATTGAGCAACGTGCCCTGTGAACTTCCACGGCCTGGCGTCACAAGGCCTCCTGACTTCACCCAGTGGCACTTTGGACTGACCACTTGGGAGGATCTCCATAAGGAACCTGGGGTTGCTGTGGGGAGCACAGGGATTCTGGGCTAGCACCACCAGGGTAGATGCCACCCCAGCCCCACTGGCTAGGCACAGAGTGTTGCTTGTAGGACAAAGCAATTTTATTTTTTTTTTTGCTCTTGAACACAGCTTCATAATTTAAAATGTCTAAAGAAGCAAGAATTATTTTTGCAAAGGAGTCCTGTGGTTGTGTGAACAGTGTTGAGCCCTGTGGTTGTGTGAACAGTGTCGTTTTCAGGGAGGACTTAAAAAGAAGTATTGGTTGTAATTTCAAACTAAACCAGCAAAGACGTTGTGTTCCTGTGGGAAAAGCCAGCTGATTATGAAGAGAAAGAAATAAGGTCTGAAGAGATTTATCCAGCTTTGATCAATGCTAATCACCACACCATTTGTTTACAAACAGACTGTTACTTTCATTTCAGTCTCTTGGTTCTCACGCTCACATTAAGTTCCTTCTAAAGAAGGACCAGAGGTTCAAGGACTATGACTTCTCATGTGTGATGTGACCTGGCAGAGGGGAAATCACAGATCCCTCTCCAGCTGCTAGGAAGAAAAAAGTATTCCTGAGGATCCTATAAGCTTTTTCATCTACCTCATATAGGACCATGTTGGGACTAATGACATCACCTCTCCTCCCATTTCTTTATGGTAAGAGGGCACTGACCTTCCTGCATCTCAGCAATTCTTCTGCTCGAGCAGGTTTCTTTCCCTATTCTAAAATATTTTCAAATCTTCTGTAGCTTGTTCATAATTAATAGGAATGTTACCTAATGGGAAATTAATGAACCGAAAAGGAGAAGGCTAATTACTGTAATTTAAGGCTGGCATTGAGTTTTCATTCTGAAGCCTGACCTGGCTCCTAAAAAAAATCCACAACATAATTTCTATCTACACTTCAGAAACAGAGGAAAGCCAGCTTTGTTTTTGAAAATATAGACTTCACACATTGTCAACTGTAAGAACAAAGTTGCTAGCCAAAAGACTAATATAAAGATGGAATTACAAACTGAACGTAAACCATCCCATCTTCTGCCCTAAAGGCAAAATTGAACATAGTTCCCTTACAGACTTGATTAGGTTTTCCCCCCCCTCTGGAAATCTTCTACAGTCCTGTAAGAGGGGTACATTTTACACTCTTTCATTAGAAACTTATGCTGGAGTTGCACTTGTTACTGAAGTTACTGATGTGTCCTTTATGACAGAGGTGAAATAAAGAAAGTATTTGGGTTTTTCTTAACACATTGATTGCCATACTTCCAATTAATTCAAATATTGTAGGCATATGTCATAATTTACTAGGGAAAAAACAAAGATAACTCACAATTCTAATTTCAGTATGGCTTCAGCCTTAGATCATTTCCACCTAATACAGCTTTTGATGGAAAAGAAGTAACACTGATATACTGATGTGGATTAATTACACCATGGCATTAAATGTCAGGAAATAATCATATCAATAAATCTATATTCACATTAATAATAAATATATAATAATATATATATTATAATGATATAATAATAAAAAAGCTGTTTTGGTGAGTGCTGGAAAGAAAGGATGTTTAAACTATGAGGATGTTTAAGTGGTGAGATGCACAGAAATTTGTCTGCTTCCTCCCCAAGTACAGTATAACATGTCTGAGCCACTGGCTACTATAATTAGGATGGGGAAAACATTTATGTGGCACAATAAAGGTGAACCGAGTGCTTTGCATGTACAAAAACACTAATGTTGTTCCCAAATAATTCAGTGTCAAACATGGTAAAGAAAAAAGTACAAAGCAATTATCTCCACGGAAAAATGGATCCTGCAGAGATGAAGAATCACCAGGGCCATAGATAAGTTTAGTTTGTTTCTGTGTTTATAAACACAAACTGTGTAATAGTTCAGTGTAACCTCTGTAGACTTAACTTGTTTGTTTTGACATTAATTAGATAAGAATTGGGATCAAGGTTAGCTTTGTTAGCTAAGGCTACATACTGAGCTGAATTAAAAGGTAAACTTTGTGCATCAAAACTGATAGCACTGCATACGTTCATATGCTACGGTGGCAGAAGTATATGTAAGCTTTCATGAGATTTCACAATATTTGCGCCGCTGGCCCCGTGCTTTGGCCTTGTTTTTAATGAGACCGCGACCCGCGAGATCTGCCCTTGCGTGCACCCTCTTGCCCTACAGGACGCTCTTCCGATCTGTGTGCTGCAGGGGGCTGCCGGGGGCTGCAGAGGGGTATAGGATGCTATATAGGGGGCTCTGGGGGGCTATAGGCTGCTCTGGGGACGAAGGGGGGGCTCTAGGGGGCGATAGGATGATGTGGATGCTGGGGGGGGGTGGTGGGGTGTTGGCTGGGCAGACACTCGTTTAGCAGAGAACAGCCTCTCAGCTCTGCACCCCTTTCACCTGTTCAAGTTTGATTACCCTGCAGCCTCTGGCACTGCTAATCCTGGTAATAGTTTTATGCAGTTCGCAGCTGCCTGCTGGCCGGGGCTCTATTGTTCATTTGCAATGCCAATGGCTCTGCTGAGCTGCCACAGCTGGGAGCTGGGGCTGTACTCACCAGCACCTGATGCTGCTGCTTCTTGCTCTTCCCACTTTGGTTGCATTAAGTGGACAATAAACAGTCTGTACAGCAGTTATCTGATAACATGCCTGCAGCTTGGTCTCTGCTGCTCTCACAGCTATATGGTTGGTTTGGAGCTACAAGAACCTGAAGCAGTGGAGAGCCCTTCTTTTACTTCAGTCTTCTCAGACCTGTCAAAGCTATGCCTTGGCTGAAAAGTTAAATGTACTTCAACACCCATGACCTGTGGATTAAGCCAAATATGTCCTATTCATCATAGGAAATGTCAGGATTTTCTTTCCACCTTCATTTTGCTTATTTTCCTGTCTGCTACAGAAGTCTCTGATGGGGTTATTCATTTGCAAGGTGAAAAAAATTCTCTAGCTATGGAGGCAGTTAGACTTATTCTTGAACTTTCCCAATAGTATGAAGTTTAACTGTGACATCTGAAAGAGGAGGTAAAAGAATCTAAAAATATCACTTTTAGTGATTTATATAACCTTACCTACATTTGCACAATGAATACCTGCAGTAAAGCCAGTTTAGATTAGGGCTGAGAATCTGGTTATGTTGAATCTTTCTTTGACAGAGAAGGTTGAAATCATAGGCAAAACTCAACTAGTAAGAAGAAAAAAAAAAAAGGAAAAAACCCAAGTTCTTTGCCATAGGAAAGAATTGCAAGCCCTGATCTTTTAAGTATTTGTGCTTTGTAGATTATATATATATTTATATTTTTTATGAATTTTGTTAATGTTATATATTTTCTATTTATAATATTTAATCTATTTTATTTATTGCACTGGAGATTGCTGAAATTGTGAAACAGATGTCACAGTGCAAGGCTAAGTACTGCTGACATTTGTGCCAAAATAAACAAATTTGGAGGTTAGGATCTAATCACAAATGATTGCAGCTCTTCACTGGTACATGTTAAGCAAGGGTCCGCAATAACTGAAGGATGCAGATGTCACCCTCCTTCTCAAACTGAAATCTGTTCCATTATGGCATGATAATGACAGTTGTTTGCTACAGAACATCTCTACAGGCTTTATTGTATTAAAAACTATTGTCTTACTTTATCAGATTATTTTTGTGCCAATGCAAATCTTATCTGAGAGTATACTAATCAAAACAGATAGAGATTTACAGCCTGTAAACTGGAATGCTGAGCCTCCTGTTAACACATCCAGGAAAACAGCCTCAATAATTAGATTAATTATTTATGATAGGTCGGATTTGAAGTTAGCATAATTCAGTATTTCTCTGAAGAGCTCCAAGCTGGAATATTTTCATTGGCTTAATGGTCAGTATTTTTTTTGTTTGGTTTTTAAACTTAATTTTCCACTTGTTAACTTTTTGCCAATTCTTTTGCCCTTCTGGCAGTTGAAGTACCACACAAGGGGGAGGTACTTTGATATTTTGCATTCCTTTCTAAAAGTTCTAACCAGTAAGTTGCTCTCAACCATGATGTCTGAAGTTCTTTGGGGCTTTTTCTAAAATCCAGGCTCTTCCTATAAGAAGAAGTTAGGTTTAAGTCAGGTTTAAAAGATTCTTTGGACTCAGTGTGCTCCAGGGACTGCTGCATAAACTGAGGAGCAGAGGTGTCAGTGGAAATCCCTCCACTGGCTTCAAAGCAAGGGCCCTGATGTGCTGTGGACATGAGTTTCTCCTTCAGGGGATCACTTTGTTACCCACAAAACACAGAAAACAAGATCAATTCCCCAACTATGGTCAGCATCAAGCTCTGGGTCACTTGTGCCTGCCCTACTCCTGCCAAGGGGACATTCAGCATTTGAACCTGATGCTGTGTATGGGTCAGATTTTTTAATGTAGAACTAGTTTCCTTCATTCCAGCCAGCACTAGCAACATGCAGCAGCAGGAACACGCGGATGAGACACTGCAGGGAGCAATGCAGTAAAAGCCCTCCGTGGATTTGCTGGCTCCACACACCTAATCCCTGAGCTAGCGTTTCTAAGTGTCTGGAACAAGTTTCTTTATTCCCCCTTCACTGGCTCCTGTACCTGTTACCTGAAAAAGCTTCACACCTGACTTTTAGCAAGTATACTGTAATCTTGTTTTTAACTTTACAATCCACCTTCAGTATTGAAGTTTCTTTTGCTAGGATAAGCTGTTAGTGTTTCCAGCCTTGAACTGATGCTTAGACAATCTTAGTGCTGAAAACCCCATGTTGCCTTCTTTTTTGGAATAATAATGTTCTGGGTGTTGCAGCCTTTTGGAAAACCTGATTGGATCTGATATACTGGCCATGTGTAACTCCACATTGCTATGAAGTCTGGTATTGGATGCCAAGTTGAGACATCTGGTTCTTACTCTGAGTTCTCCATGGAAAACACAATAGCAATCATTTCACTGAAGAAGACCTACCAGTTAGTGATGATGGGGTTGATCTGGGCTTATTCAACTGAAGAATGGATGATTTTCTTCTTCAGGTGACGCTGTCTCAGATTTTGGTGTACATTTCTTATCCTGTCCAGGCTCACTTTGTGAATTCTTCACTCAAGTTTTCAACTAAGAAACTGAAAATACTGGGTTTTTTAAACTTAGGTACTTCCCACATAAGTGCTTGTAATCATATCAGATTAATTTTCTTGTGTGGCAAATGCCTAAACAATGTGCTTTTGTATTTTATTTTAAAAATATAAAATATATTTAAGGGCTCATTTTAACTACTTCAAAGGGTAGTATATTGATCTGGTTTCAGAGACCATTCTCTTTTCCAAGTCCACTTTGAATGTTAGTCTATAAATAATTTAGGTACCACAGAAAGAAAATTAATGTGTCAACTGAATTCATATAGTTGTGATAAAGCCAGGAGTCTCCACACCACAAGTTATGAGAAAAACCATGAGCTTAGGAGACGGAGCCAAGCCTGCTTCCCCTTGCAACTGGAATTTTGCCATGCCTCAGTTTACCCAGGACAAAGTGAGTGCCTGTCCCAGGGAGCATTGAAAACTGCCTGCTGTGTGCTGAAGCCAGACCAGCCCTGAGACCGTGTGGCCTTCCTACCGGCAACCAGCCATGTCAGCACCGCATGAGAGTGCCCCAAAGCCTTAATAAGCATAGAAACTCCTGTGGCTGGAGATACCCTTCTAGATCAGGGTTTAGGAAGATATGAAAAGCAATCAATGGAGCAGTGTTTTTCATTAGAAAAAAGGTACAACACCAACAGTGCTCTGATTTCTGCTGTTGTGTGATTTTGCTGCTGCTAAGGAGTGAAACAGAAGTAATATCCCAATTCTGGCACAGTCTGTAAAAAATCTCTCCAGTCCCACCAACTAGAAGGTCAAACATTAATGTTCCCTGTCCTATCTGCCGTATTCTACATTCACTTAGCAGAAAAAATAATGGGGCTTTAATATACTTAAATTCTTCAAAGCTGCTGTGTGACGGTCAGTAATACATAAAACAGTCTGGGTATCACCTACTTCTAGTAGCGATTAATGTACCTACATCTAAACCTGTCACTGGGTATTTTGCAAAGTTTCAACTTCTAATAAGATTGTGTTTTAAAACCAGCACTGGGATATTACATTATATTTGCAGTCAGAACAGCCTTTTCCCTATGATGGTAAGTTTGCTGGTTTGATAAGTTAACAATATTCCAAGAGGGTGTTCATCATCCAGGATCTCTTCGGAAATTATTTGCGGCCTTAAAGGAGGGAGTGGGAAAGAAACAAAAGAACAATTTGTTCACTTCTGAAGCTCAAGGACTTTCCACTTCCTGAAAACAAGCAGTTTAGTTACAAATAGCTATTGAAAGTGGATTTTTAAAAACTCTGTGGTAAGATAAAACAAAAAAGAGCTTCAGTTTAGTAATGTAACCAGAAAATGAATCATTTGTCAGCTCCCCAAACTCCTTTACTCACAGCCACATTACATATATTTCTGCTTCAATTCAGCACCATGAGGTCTCTAATAGACAAGTGTGTTACTCCTTCAAATTTACACTTGCATACAGATCTTTTAGACATTTTCAGCACCCACTTTCCTTAGGATGTTAGTATTTGGGTGATCTTTTACTACCACTTAGAGTTCTGAATTCCCAACTGCCCTTACACTGAATGGTGAAAGCATGGAGACAGAGACTAAAAACTAACTGCTGAGCTCCGTGACACTTTCAGGCAGCCAAGGAAAGAAAGTCTGCATGATAAGAAGACTCAGTGAGGTGCTTTTGAATGTTTTGGACCAATGTAAGCTATATTTATGTTCAAGCTCATGGCAGAGTTTCAGTGATGGTCATTCCATGTGAGGAGAGCAGAGGGTGAACCCTGCAGGGCTGGGTCAGGTAAGGGTTGGCAGCCTTGCAAAATATGGCCACTTATTGCTGTGTTACCCTATATATGTATTTGTTTTGGAAGAGTCAGCCCTGTTGTGTGAGTTTATTAGCTTACTTGTTTTAGTTTTGAGAGATAATCTTTTAAGCATTTGCAGTGGGAATTGAAGCAGGATGACTATCAGATTTCTGATTGCTGTAGTCTAATACCCTGATTTTCACATGGAATTGTACTGCCAGATGCTTCAAAACAGCCCCGGATGCAAGCGTAATGTTCTTCCAAAGAGACCACAGTTTTCAGCTCAAACTATGGACATACAACAAGGAGATGGTAAATTGAGGGGAAATGTGGCCTTCTGGTCCTTGTCAAGGTATAATGGGAGGAGGAATCCTCTTGTAGCAGAGTTTTCAAGGCACAGACCAAACTGAAATGTAAGAGAAAGGTATAGTCAAATATATGCTGTAATGAGATCATCAGATGAATTTTGGTGAGCAATTCAAAATTGCTTTCAGTAGAAACCAGCTTTTCAAAATATAGGGCCACTTTCTTTTACAAATATGCAGGGAAATAATAAAGGTGGTTAAACTTTCAGATATATCTTATGTTTTGTCATCTCAAGGGATTATATTTCCCACTGACAGCTTTCCAGTAACACTGGGTAGAGTCTGCATCTCTGTTTAGGTAGGTGCTAGCAGTGCTGGCACAGGGCTGAAGGCTGTTGTCAGATCACAGCAGGCTTCATACAGATGCTTCAATCTAGCCTTTTCAGAGAGGCATTAGTGTTCAATTCCCTTAGGACTTGGATTTAGCTGATATTTATGTTGCTAACTAGGTAGAGGAGAGTCTGATAACACATGAGGCTAAAGAGAAATTCCTTCTGTGACTGTTTTGGCAGATAGGTTAGAAAAAAGTGTTTAGAACAACTTGTTTGTTCATGCTTTGGTGAGTACACATTCTTCTGCTAGTATTTTGTTTTAGTGAATGTTGATATATCTTGTGATGTGATCTGGTAATACATTATTATGATTATGATTATTATTATTACATTATTTTGGTGCCCTCATGTGCATCCTTCCCCAGTCAGACTGAGTCACACCTGGTACAAAACACAGCACAATAAATTCAATAAGCTGGTGATTTCTGCAGCAATACTCTTCCAGTTTAGTGAGCTGGGTGAGAGCACCTCTCTGTGGAAACTGCCCTTGCGTGCCCAGGCATTTAGAGGCTCCCATCATTCTACCTCTGCCAAGGCCAGTGAGCAAAGGCACCCTCCTGGTGCCACTCCTGGGGACCCACAGAGCTGTGTGATAGAAACAGGAACTCAAACAGGCAAGGAACATGCAATAGCTTATTCACAAACACAACTAAATAATGAGATCTACAATCAAGAAATAATTAGACATGCTACCCAGCTGGAAAGTTTTCCTAACCATATCTTTCTCCTATCCTTTGAGATTTAAAACCCCAGAGGAAGTTTCTTCACTATTATATTGAGTATGGTATTTCAATAACAATTCTTTAGTTACTCTAGTTTTAATGTACTTAAAATGTCAGCAGTTTCTACCATGATGATATTGCATTTACATCTGGCAGTTCCTGACAGAACAAAGATCAGTTTAACATGATAATGTGAGGAAGCAGTTTGAGAAATAATCTTCAGTTAATTAAAAAAAAAATTATCTGTACCAGAACAACTTTTCTAATGATGATGGAGGAGATGTTTGAAGTTTGGAACAGGATTAATTGATCATCTTGTTTAACTAACACGTTTTATGAAGTGGAGATGAACAGCTTATTTTCAATAGCTTCATATCCGAAGAGTTAAACCAAGAGACAGGGAGGGATCACTCACCAGTTACGGTCATGGGCAATCATACCATGGAAGGGAAGGGTGACCAACAATTCTGACTGTTCTCTTCTGCTGGTCAACTTTTTTTTCAATATTCAGTGTCTGCAGAGTTGATTTTCTCACAGATTCTCACTCTTCTCTTCTGCTACAACTGCTCTTTTGCAGTAACTATTGTCCTTCTTAAAGATGTTATCACAGAAGTACTACCTTTCCTGATAATCCCCTAGGCTCTCTTCCTCTCAGTTCAGTAAGGACTGTACCTCAGTAAGCTGAATGATTTGAACTAATTTATTTCCTTCCTAATTTCCTTCCATTCACTCATCCCTATCATTACACCAGGATCTCAGACTAGGATTTACCAAACACCATACCCAAACATTTTAAAATGCTTTTCACTTTTCTGTGTATCTTATAAATGTAAAGATCATCAGTTTCCTTATTTAATAAAGAGAATTTATGCTTTATTCTTTCTGTTGTGCTCAAAGAAAGCTCCCAGCAAGATTCCCTGCCCTGCTGCATTCAGCATAGACCATACCAGGGATGGAGTCCCAGGAGACCTCAGTGTCCAGTGGAGTCAGAGGGATTTGGGAGCACAGACACTGTGGGCTGCAGCTTTCCAGCAGAACAAAACCATGGGGGTCCAAATGCCATGCTGGGGCTGAAGACAACACTCTCAAAGCAGGTGAGGGAATAAAATACATCTCCAAGGTTAAAAACAATCCTGACTAGTGTTCTGTGTCCTCTCTCAGCTTGGCTGGAGCAGGGTGCTGCTGGCTTGTAGCAAGGTCGTGCTACTGCAGCAAGCAGAAGGCTGTGAAGCAACCAGTGTCAGACTCACACCATAAAGCACAGGACATGAGAACAAAACCAAGGTGGTTTATGAAGGCAACAGATTTGTGAGGAGAAGAGCCCCAAAGCTGAATCTACTGCAAGATTTGGTCCATCAGTCTGAAATAAGATACCTTACTGGAGAAGGCAAGTGAGTCTGTCCTCTGCAGGGCCAGCCAATGGCCTCTGTTTCACTGAGGTGATGCTTTGGCATGGATGCACAGGTCTAATTAAATGCTAAACGAGATTCACAGCCAGTAACAATCCCCACGGGCTGCAGGGAGGCTAAAAGGGCCACTTTCAGAGGCATGAATGCCTGGAAGGGGAAGAGCTCCATCTTGAGATTCAGAAAGGGAGAGGTGGTAGGGAAAACCCCTCTGATCTTCACAGCAAGATGCTGTCTGGTAGACAGCTGGCTGAACATGAGCCAGGTGGCCAAGAAAGCCAACAGGATCCTGGCTTATATAAGGAATAGCATGGTCAGCAGGAAAAGGAAAGTTTTCATGGTTTTGTACTCGGCTCTTCTGAGGCCTCATCTCGACTACTGTGTTCAATTCTGGGTCCTTCATTACAGGAAAGAGACTGAGGTTCTGGAATGTGTCAAGAGGAGAGGTACCAAGCTTGTGAGGGCCTTAAAGAACAAGTCGTATGAGGGGGTCAGTGTTAACTGTCTTACAATTTCCTCATCATGTAGATCAAATGGAGATATTTTTTTTCTTCCTGTTTGCCTTGTCTAAGTGCATTTCTCACTGACTGCTTTGGATGGAGGATTTCTGCACTGGGTGAGGAGCTGTGCAGGACCCCGTTCCTAGCAGTGGGATGCTGGCTGGTAACAAGGGAAAGGAGGCTCAGGTTGTGTGTGTGACTGTTCAATGTTTGAATCAGTGCAAGGGTTGCCAGTGACTGGTAGATGGCAATGGAACACATTTGTAGTTTCTGGGTTATTTTACTAGGTTGTCAAAAACAGAAGAAACCCCATCCCCAACTTATTGTTGTAGATCCTAACCTCAGGTGACATAACCAACAAGATAAACTGCTTCACCACAAGTAACATTCAAAAGTTAAAGCACAGGATGCAGGTCGTCCACAGCAGATCCTAGCAGACACAGGATAATAAATGCTCCCTCAATGTATCATACATCTATGTCACATTCTGAAGTTAGAGGGGCTTCAAGGTGAACCAGGAGTGTTTTATTACTTACACACGAAGGAAGAATATAGCAGTTGGTTTTTACTCTCACCAGAGGCATGTAAGCAGAAACTTGAATTATGCAAGAGAATCCTAAGAAACTCCTGTAAAGGGCTTCTCTCAAGCTTGGGTGTCTAGATCTGCTGTCTTGAGATCCTTTTATGAGTATGAATTGAATTCTCAGCAGCAGTAGGTCCCACACAAGGTGACTGTATATCCTAAAGTACCCAGCCATCATTGAAGCAAAAATGAGTTCTTAGCTGCTTCTTCAAAACTCTTCTGCAGCTCATTTTTGAACAGATATATCAAAGTTTGCTTTAGGGGTGAAAATATTTCCAAGTGCTTTATATTCTGCCCTGTAGCATTTCAGGGATGTACAACTGGCTTCAGGAAACTGGAGAAGACACCTCAAAAATAATCATGGCAGAGCAAAGAAGTTATTTCTAGACACTAGTGCTCGTTGGTATTCCTGGTTCTGTGGAGAGGCAGTGTGGGGGGCTCCCATCCCCACCTTCTTATGTGCCTGCTAGCACCAAGGGGCTGACAGACCAGATGGCATTCCTGGAAAGGCTGGAGAATTTCCTCTTTTACTTTGGCATGGATTGGTTTTTCTGGAAGTTCTGGCGAGATGAATGGGATGGGTACTACAGTGATGTCTTGGGTAAGGCAGCTGGGCTCCCCAGGGTTCTCCTCCTGCTAGCTTGTGCCTTTTGAATGTTTTGGAGGTGCTGGGGAGGTGCAAATGTCTTCTGCTGCTCTAAATGACAGTACAGCCACAGTTCACCTCTCCAGCCCATGCTTTCATCAGAAAGGCCCCTTCAGAGTGATCCACAAAGCCCTCTACAGCTCTGCCCTCAGGGGGTTTTCACCATCTCTTGGCAAAACTGGGTTTCATAGCTCGAGTCCTGTGGTAACTGCAGCACCATTTCTGCAGCAGTTGTGCTGTGCTCAGCCAGAAAGAGCCCCAGACTGAGAACTCACCTTAACATGACCCTTGTGCTTCCCTGCTATCCTTGCCTTTGTTATTCTGTTTTCTGGTAGAGGCTCAAAGCACATCATAACTTGAGGAAACCCAACAGGTCAGTGCACCTCGAGTTGTGGTGACTTGCAGCTCCTGTTGCACACAGCTCCCAAGAGTTGGCTGACAGAAAGTTTCTGTACCATGGAAAGAGGAATTGTATGTTTTGAACACTTTTTTTTTTTAATAAAGCTTCAACTCTCAGATATATTTTTTTTGGGGGGGACTGGGGTGGGGGGGGGACGGGGATGGGGACGGGATTGGGATAGTGAAGGGACTGGGATGGGAACGGGACTGGGACGGGAGTTGGGACAGGGAAGGGCTGGTACCAGGACCCTCCTGGGACCCATCCAGCCATGGGGACCCCCCCCCTCCGCTAACTCTTTGTCCCGCCGAGGCCCCCCCGGGGGGGCTGGGGGCGAGCGGCGGCCCCCTGGCCAGTGAGAACCCCTACGCCACCATCAAGGGCCTGGGCAGATTCAAATTCTTCAACTAGGAAGAAGTTCTTCACTCTAAGAGTGATGGGACACCCAGTACATGAAACGTGCTGTCCAGGGTAATTTACAGGTGGTATGTAGTTGGAATCATTTTACAAGAGAAGATTTAGTATTAATGACACCATTGGATCAAGTGCACATGTTTTCCTTGAATTTGATCCAACTAATTTTTCAAAGAAAAAAAAAGTCAAGAATGCATAGGTTAAATTCTGTAAGTCAACTCGGGCGACCTTATTATCCCATTAAATACTTAACTCCCAACTATGCCATCAGTTTTTCCTAGTCAGTCAGCCAGACCATAAACTATTAATTCAAGCTCTGGACACTGCACAGATTTATTGATCTTTATGCTTATGCTCTGAGTAATTGTATTGCTATCAAAATGCATCTCCAATGTGTAAGATTAAATAGAAGTGATGCCTGTCCAAGCCCTGGCTTCAGTGTATGGTTGTTTGCAGCAAAGCACATGTGAATAAATGGTTTTAAAGCTCCTTTCTTTAGTTACATTTCATTAGTGGTTTATGGCATTATATTTCTTTGGCTAGAAACAAAAATAGAAATGTCTTAAGAAAACAATGAATATTTTTCTTTCATGAGATGAAAATCCCTATGTTAAAGATGGACAAAGCAGAATTATTGAAATGCGATCTCTTCTAATAGCCTACCAAATCTTCATCCCAAAATTGAATTGAATTCAATTCCCATTCTCTTTTTCTCTTGGATAAAAGCTTTTGTTTTATACCAAGACATCACTTCTGTTTGTGCTAACACAAAAGATTAAAGGAAATGTGAGGCTCCTATTTGTAAACACATGACAGCTCGGACAGATTAATATGAAAGCTCAGGACAGGATGGAATCTCATTGTAAAACTACTTCCATATACTCACTGTTAACTACTAATATGAAAATGCCTACTTTTTGTAGGTATCAGATTTAACTCTGTTTCGTTGCATGCAAAGATACGTAATTGTCAGACAATTGACACTAAGGATTCTCCTAAAGAGATTGTAGAAAGGCAAAGTTCTTCATAACAACCAGATAAATACACTTTATAGAGAATTATGTGCATCCTGTATGCTAGAGTTAGTAGAGAAATGGTTACCTGAAAGAATATCACTCTATAGGGACAACTCCTAGGGTCTTCTAAAGTCAATAGCATATCAGTAGGCAGGATCAAGCTAATATTATTGAACAAATGAAACTGTCACTGGGGAAAAAAAGTCCCCTTGTAGGTCATTGTGAATTTTGAAAGGCAGTAAAATTAGCAGTATCATTTTCAACTACACGTTGTATTAGGAGACAAACCAAAGTAGAATGAAAGTTGCACCCTCAGGTTAAAAAGGTAGACAAAACCTTTCTGTGGCAATCTGTACCTGCACCATCCTCATAAAAAAAAACCCCAAACCCAAACCACAAAACCCTGCTAGCCTTATCTGTGTGATCTGGCACGTCAGGATGTTAAGAACTAAAGGCACAAGTTTTTCTGTTACCGTTGTATGCTAAAGCTTTCTCTGACAGCATGAACAAGATGGAACTTGCATCTGCCTTCTCACCTAATGCCTTTGAGGTACTATCAGTAATCCTAAACTTGCAACCAGCAGCAAATACACTAATTCAAACAGAAGAAACAAATAGTGGGAGAAACTATATTGCATATTCCAGAAAGGTCACAGCTCAAACACCATCAAATTAGCAAAGGGAATACATGAACATTAGCAATAGTCAAGTACTTCATTTACAAAAGGCTTTGAAACTACTCTGGTTGTCCTCATCCATCAGATATCACAAGTTGTTTATGGAGATTGTGTTCACATCTTGAGCTGCACTGATACAGATTCTTATTTGGGCAGTCAGAGATTTCTGTTCTAAGTATTTACACTCATTTTTCTCCTGGGACAGATATGAATTCTGTCCCCCTGTGATTCCCAGGTTTTCTCAGACAGTCTGTGATTCTCTGATTTTTGTGTCTCTTCCTCTGTGCTTCTCTGCAGTTTCTCGTCTTACAGACTTCACTTTGTAAGTAGACAGGATGGACAGAGGGCAGATGTGCAGTCATCTGCAGATGTTTTCAGAGAAGAGGGAGTGTTAGGACACATAGGGTCATTCAGGCATCATTGCCTGATCCTACAATCCACTCTGCTCTCTCTCAGACCAAATAGCTCAGCTTTTCTGCTGTGCAGAGTCCTTCTATGTATTAAACTGCATACACCCAAAACAATAATCCAGTGGTAATACACTAATAATCTAATCATTATAATATGTATTCCAGTCCATTGTCCTGTACAATTTCTAGTTGTGAACAAAATTTGCTCATGCATTTAAGACGCAGTGATCAGGATTCGAATAAATACTATTGTTTGTAAATCTACAGTTGTAACAGACCAGCATTCTACTTAATGCTGATTTCAGCCTCTGAACTTGAGGCTGCAGTGTTGTAAACATCAGTATTATCACCTGTGAACACACAAGATCCATGAAATCAAACAAGTGAATTCCCATCATTAACTGAAAGTTGTTTGAGCTTCTCTCTAAGACAATAGCGAATTCTACAGATGTTCTTTAGAACAGAAACACACTGTACCCAACCATCCCCTACAAACACACACTTCCAAACACAAACTAAAAGCATTAGTGACTAGCACATTGTGTATTTCTGTTATTGAAAAAGGGCACCTACCTTGACTCTGATAACCGACTTGCGATGATAAAAGCAGCAAAGTGCTGCGATCAGCATTTGGAAAACATTGTAATTCTTTTGTGGCCAAAAGAGAGGCAAGACTGCTCTTTTTAAAAGCACACAGTCATGCCTTCAGGAACCAACATTCTCTAGTACAAGACTGATCTAAACCAGCCTTGAAGAAACTTTCAGACATTATAGTTTTGTATTGATTTACAATATACAGCAATGCTCACAGAAACAGGCTCATTCTTTTCACCATGAGGCTGCAAGTCAGAGAAAACATTAACTTGTATTTACAGAAGACAGAGCATAGGTCTTTAAGGCTGTGTCAATTATGTTGAAAGCAAGGTGTGAAGACAACACAAAGTCTAAGCAAATGAGGCCAGAACCTAGAACAAAGTTCTATATGTCAGGCCAGTGGAAGTTTCTAGGTCAAGGCTGGTCCCCAAGTGCCCTTTATATAGGGTCGGAGGGCAAGATGTGCTAAGAAAAGGCATAGTTCCTCTCTTAAATGGCTATTTGAATTTAATTAAATCATTAAGGTCATTCATTGGATTTTGTTTTGGGCTAAGGTGTATCTCTTGAGATTTCAATTTTTTTCCAACAGCCTTCACAAATTAATAAAACTGTCCTTGTATATTGTGACTGCGGGCTATAGCAAAAACGTGTATGAATATCAGCAACAGGCAGCGATCAGTTGTGACATGAATAGATCCGTGTCAGCCTGGAATAATTGTCTTGACTGATACTTCTTCCATAGAGGAAATAGCGCTGTGCCTTATGCAATGAGTTTGGCTTTTCTGTTTCTGTGTGCCTGGGTGTTGTTGGGAGGAAGTACAGAGATACTGCAAGGCTGCAATAATTTGTTTGTTTGATTGTTTGTTGTTGTTTATTGCTGTGGTAAAGTTGGGTTTTCTTTTGGCATCCAGCTCCCTGTAGCTCTCCTTTCTTTTTTTGGGGGGGATGGCAGAACTATCACACTATCTGAAGTAAGCATATGTACTGAGATTTTTTTAATGGCTCAGTCTGCACCACCTTTATTTTTTTCTCATTGGGTGAATTTTGGCAAGAAGTGGCTCTCATCAAGCGGATCATCAGTTGTCCCCATGGAAGCATAGCTACTAATGTATTTATTTGCCAGGCATCCAAATACTCTTTGAATGATCAGTCATATGTCAAGTTGTATGTCCAGGGTAGGGTGAAGACCACACCATTCATGTCTCTTGACTTAGATTCATATAAGAAAACAAATACAGAAAGAATTTGCATGAGACGGGCTCCTGTTGTACATTATCTGGAGCCAGGCAAACTGAGGCCTCCTGACACTCAAAAGCAGCAAGTGTGTCTTCTTTTGTCATCACTAAATATCTTTGAACGTTCTCAGTCTGTGTCTCAGATGTCTTTTGAAGAATGGGGAAAAGGCATTTCATTAACACCTGGACATCTGTGATATTTCACATGCAACAGGACACATGAATTTGTGAAGCTGGGACAAATTTGATACATCCCTGGTAGAGATTTGTCTACTCTGCACAATGGGACAACATTATGAACTTCAACAACCTGGCCAAGGAAAATCTATATTTTTTCTATTCATGAGCAATTTAAGTTGGGGTTTTTGCATTATAAGAAAATGCACTTGTGGCCATTGTGTGCCCTACTCAAATTGAGAACATGCTCAATATTGCATGCTACTGCTAAACTAAACTAAATTGTCCGAGTTCAGTGACAACTAAACCCAGAACTTAGTACACTTTTAACATTTTGGATTAAAAGAATAAGAAGATTTTATGTCTACTGAGCAGTTCAGTGGCAGTGCTGGATGTAACTACCCAACTGCTCTTCTTATTTTTTACCATTTCTTTCCACTTAAAAAACATCCAATAAGAGCTTTCATAAAGGAGCTGATTTTCCATATGAAGAAGCTGACAATGCAAACATAGGAGAGGCTTTTGAGCCAAGATGAATTCCCAGTAAATAAAAGTGTTTTAATTCAATGATAAAAAACTGCTGTACAGCAACATATCACTTGTTTTACCATTTACTAGTTGGACACTTAAGAACACAGTTGTTGCCTATTTAAAAGATAATTAGATTTTTTTATTAATACAGTTTTTAGGACATTTCTGTTTAATGAAAATATTTTTTGAAAAACATTTCAACTTGACCAGCTCTGAATTTTCTAAACATGTCTCAAGATAAACAGAATGCTTCAGCTAAAACACAGACAAACATCATCTGCTTAATTTTCATTGTTATTGTTAATATTATGTCTTCTGGGACAGTTCGAAAAAAAATCAAGGTTGAGTGATGTCGTCTGTTGCCAGGTGGTTGGGCTATTGAGAACCAGCATCAGTTGATGGAATGAAGAGGACTCAAAGTTAGTGTAATAAACTGGTAAAAATAGTAAAAAGCTTCAACACTTGCATAGCTTTTCATCATGCTTTATGAAAAAGTATGTTATCACATAAGAAAATATGGTGAGTGTCACAACTGCTAAGGTAATTCAGTAATCCAGTGTAAGGAATGGGAAGAGAATTCAGTTGCCTTAATTCTAATTTAGTGCTTATTTAGCACATGTGATGAAAAGTCTATGATTATTTGTTCTGTATATCCTGTAACCTTGACCTCTTCCAGATACAGTTTCTTACCAGTCCCCTTAGTTGTCCCTCAAGAACTGGAGGCCACAACCATCTTAACAAGACAGCACAGAACTCTGAGGCTGCTATCCATGCTGAGCAGGACAGATCTGCACCCACACAGCTTCTTGCACACAAAGCCCACCATAATCAGTGACTTTTCCTACTATTTCTCCTTGCATTCCTCATATTATTTTATTTGTGCATTGTTAAAAGTCCTTACCCCTCTCTTGAGGCACAAAAAAAATGTATTTTTTCTCAAAGTGTCTCTGAGGGGACTGACACTGAATTCCTGCGTAAACATAGCTATTTTTTGAATGCCTGCTTTCTAGGCTGCAGTCTCCCATCCTGTGTAGTTAGGTGAGAAAACCTTGGCCCTGATCAGCTGAGAAGTAATCCAAAGCACTACTATAATTCCCTTCCATAATTCTATAATGGAAAACCTGAATGGCAGTTGAATATTGGATGCCTGCTTTGTGTATTTGCTGCTGTTGGTTTTTTCCTTGCTGTTTTGGGGGTTTGTTGTTTGGGATTTGGTTTTTTTTCATAGGATGCAGTTCTGCCTGAATTTCTATATTGTCTACAGATAATAGATTCTTGGGCAACTTTAGGAATTAATGCTGTTGTGTGAAGCTGGATATTCCAGCCCAGAAACAATTAATTACAAATCATGGATCAATTTAAGCAGAAGTTTAACTGCCAGCATTATGTGTTCAGAATACAGACGAAAGCTGGGGAGGGACTTTTTACACGGGCTCCTACTGATACGACAAGGGGTAGTGGCTTCAGACTGGAAGGGGATGGATTTAGGTGAGAAATGAGGAAGAAGTTGTTCACTGTGAGTGTGGTGAGGCAGTGGCACGGGCTGTCCGGGATGCTCCATCACTGGGTGTGTTCAAGAATGGGTTAGATGGGGTTTTGAGCAAGTTATTAATAATGAGATAGTGCGAATTTTACTTGTTTTGCTTCATATCTGCTTTTGCTTCAGGCTCAGCTCTGCTTCCTGCGGCGTAAAGGTCTCTGGATCTGGCATTTGATGGCCTCAGCCTTATAAGCAGCCATAAAAATGTAAGGGCAACTGCACCTTAAGGTATTGTTTCCCCGTCACCTCGCCTGGATACACGCCGGCATGTTGCTGTGTGTTACCAGATGAGAATCAGTTATGAACAGTGATACAGGAGGGAGATTGAAAGGTCTTCTCCTTTTCACTCTTCATTAGGAGCTGCTTTGATCTCTCTCTCACCATTCTACTAGTTCTGAAGTAGCTCACCTACTATTTGGGTTTGATTCTTTGTTTTTTATGGGTATTTTTTCATCATCTTGTGTTAAGAGACTTGCACCTATATTTTGGATTGGCTTTTTTCAAGTGCTCAGCCACACTTCATCTATATGAGGTTTGTGAGGAGGTATACTTAGTTTCAAAGCAAGCTTTGAAGCATTTCTTATCTGAAGAAAGATTTGTATGTCTGAACTGCTGTTCTCCCTCCTTTTTCTTATAATATCTCAGCTATAGAAAATCTCCTTTTGGACCAGCTGACATAAAAATAATTTTAAAAAAAAGAGATTTTTCTATTTTACTTAGAGAAGACTAAGAGATGATACTGAAAGAATAACTGAACTAAAATCCCTATGTCCCCACAGTATGAAAAAACAATAATACAAAAATTAAGGTCTTCAGAGGCCTTATTTGACATTTCCCAGTAATATTTATTTAATTCCAGGATGAAGACAATGAAGTGTCTTGAGTCTCTCAAAATAGTTCTGACAAGGCAATAGTGTCCACAATAGAAACCAGCTTGTTCTTATTTTCTGTGCTTTACTAGTTCTACATTACAATGGGAAATACTAGAAATCGCTTCTTTGCTCCAGTGAAAATCCAACTCCTTCAAACTGAACCAGATCCAGACAGAGAAACCCAGAGTGTTATACAGCACACATCTGACCCGGTTTCAAAACATAAGATTGAGTTTCTGATTGAGCAGTATCCAGTGTGCAAAGGACTTATTTCAGTATTTTGCAATTTTGATTCAATTTATCAGAAGATTTTATTAGTGTATGTGTGTGTGTTTCATAGAATCCAGTCTATAGATAAATACCCTAGTAAGGAGAAGGAAGCTCTGTCCCAGGAACTTCAAGAAGGTTCTTCAAGAAGGATCTGGGTCACCCAGGACTTCCAGGGAGTCCAGTGTAGCCCCAGGAGCCAAAATCCTGAAAGCCAAGAAGGAATTTGAGGAGACCGGGGATGGGGGGGTGTAGGTTAAGAGCGAAAGACCACCCTACCGGAATCCAGCCACCGGCAGTGATCTGGGATGCCGTCTTCGGCTTGAAAAAAAGTTTACAGCCAAAGAGAGACAAGAGCTGAAGATCACAACTATTTCTGACAGTTACATGTAATCAAAATAAGCTCCAGCTTATTTTTACTATAGATAAAAGACATAAGCAAACATTAAAAATACAAGAACAGGAACATGAAATGCTGAACGGCAGCAGAACAATGGCATCTGCCCTCTGGCTGTGCCACGGTCCCCAAGACTAGACCACATTCCCCATAAGCCACATCATGGTCCCCATGACCATGACATCTGCTCTCTGGCCATGCCACGGTCCCCGAGACCACACCACGTCCCCCATAGCCACGTCATTGTCCCCATGACCATGCCATCTCCCCTCTGGCCATGCCACGGTCCCCGAGCCCACACCACACCCCCCCTACCCACGCCCTGCCCCCCAGGCCACTCCGAGATTGTATTATGATCCAGCCAGAGATGGAGACACTTGGGGACAGGCAGAAGTGTATCCAACCTCAGTGAATAAGAAGACCTCTTTCCAGCCAATTCCAGCCTTGTTCAATGACTCCAGTGTTTTAAAGCATGCTGGAGAAATGAGCTATAGAAAAGAAGTACCAAAGTTTACTCAAGTTGTTAACAATATACAGTGTGATCATAACAAATTTGATTTGGATGGTGCATGTAGAGAACAGATGGCAGCGTTCGTGTGTTTAGTGTTTCCCCATTAACCAAGAAATGTTTGAAAAATTGGTATCTCAACCTATGTCCAAAGATAACGAAGCCACAGATACAAGAATACGTTGTCAGATCTCCTAGAGTAAGATAAAGAAATCCTTAAGAGGACAGGGGGTAATCTATAAAAGGATTACTCAGTAAAGACGGCAATGGGCTCGGACTTTTGAAGCAGAACATGCTTTTTATGGATTTATCTACACTGTCCATAATCCAAAAGATGTAAAAATAAAAATGGAATCATGTCATTTTTGCGTGTTCCCCACCTCAAATGCTCTGTTACACTGTGCTGTCAGGAATATGGTCATCTTCCTTGTAAGACCAACACTGAGTATACTACACTGTGAAAGAGGTCTGAAGGAGGTATGAAACAGCTGTTTTCAATCTCTCTGGTTAGGGTCTTTTTGTCCTCCAGCTGAGAAGTTGAGGCGCTATGCTTTTTTCCTACTGCTAGGTCTACTGAGAAGTTGAGGCGCTATGTTTTTTTCCGTTTTCTTGCTTTTTATTGTAGGATATATGTGAAAACAGACCTGAAGGTGAGCCTAACAAAAAGTGATGTAAGGGTTCAGGTGTCTGAAAGAGACACTGAAAGTTACCAGTGGTAAAGTAACTCCAGTACTTGTTTCTAAACTGCTGGTCGTAGTTCAGCACAGTAGTCCCTCTTTAGTGACTCTGTTGTTAGGATTCTCACTCTGCTCTTATCTCACAGTCTAGCACTAGGTAGGTCACTACAGGCTGTGATATCCTCTTCTGGTGCTTTGCTGTTTGATTTTGTGAAACACTAATAATCAGAGTGTGAGAAGTGGTGCAAAGAGGCACCAGCACCCATTGCCTTAAGGACAAGGTAGGGATTTTCTGTTGTGTCTGTCAATCAGGTCAAAGCTTCTGTCCTGTTCCTGCTGCCTTTCTGAGTGCTCTCCAAGGGTCTTTATCCAGAGTCACTGTTGCCTAAGTTCAGAGGGATTTTGTTGCCTCCTTGCTTGTCACATCTGCCTTGCAATTTCATAAATGGCAGAAAAGCAATTCCCATAAACTTTTTAGAAATCAGTTCTGAAGTTAACTGCTCTGTGCACTTTTAAAATACAAGTTTAAAAACTTCTACTCCCCGAAAATACTGTTACTGAAATTGTTCAGCTGTCATCCAGAAACAGGCACTCTCTATGTCCTTAATCTTGCAGCAAAACTTTCAGAGCAAAGCCAGCAACACAAGTTTTCCGTTTCAGAACTGCCATAATAGAACTAAGCTTACCATTAGACATTTGACTCATCAATATCATCATATGTCATTACTGTGAGTGACAGTACAGAGCTGGCTGTGGTGCCAGTGGGACAACCAAAAACTCTATCTTTACATCTACTTACGGAAGAGAAGTGAACTGAAATCCACAATGAAATTGTGACATCTCCCCATAGCTTTTAAAGTGGAATCCCCCCAGGGGGTAAGTGTGAGATGGCTTAGCCTCTCCCTCTGTGGGGCAGACTCCTAGGATTGCTGAGATGTTGGTGTCATCATCTGGTGTCATTTCTTGATGAAATGATCCAGGGACTATAAAGAGAAATGAGGATCTGTGTTCCTTCTGTACTGCTCTGCAAGCAGCAAGGGTGTTTTGAGTCATCCACTTGATAGAATAACCTTGTTAGAAGATCTGCTGCTGTCAGAGTCCTAGGACACAACTGCTAGACAGACCTTCTGCCTTTTGATTTGGAGGAGGAAACCCATTCTGCTGTCTCTGAGGCAGAATGACAGAGCTCTTTAAACAGGGATGTTTGAAAGAGTTTTATGAGTTGAGATGGGGTATAAAGCCTTTACAGGAAGTGCATATAGATCTGTTCTACTCTTATATGATCTTACCTATTCTGAAGAGTGTGATAATTTGAATGACACCTATAAATAGTTAGCTTGCCAAATACTGTGTATCTACTATTAGCTATTAGACAGATGACAACTAATCAGCATTCACTTTTCTAATTGCACTGCATCTGCGTTCTTCTGAGTCCTCTGTAATTCTACATCTGAGAGGTTTCGTTTGCTGGGTTGTGACCCAAAGCAAGGCAGAGTTTTGCAACAGAACCTCCCAATCCAAAAATGCTGATAAGAGGCTTTATTTTTTCTTCACACTTCCATAAATAATACGAGATTAAGATCTAACTGATTTCATTCCCCTGGGATGTATATACCACAGCACTTTCTAATGATTAGCTCTCACATTTCCCTTTAGGAATAATTCTTTAAAAACACCCCAGAATATGCTGTCCTCCTATCTTTAATTCCCCAGAGTAGAAATTCCAGCAGCTCTAATCACATTAGAGGATTTACACACAACTAAACTTGACAGTTGACTAGCCCTGAAACTGCTGGATTAGGGAGAAAAAGAAAACAGAGGTTACCCACCACTTTCTGAAGAGACATCTTCACTGCAAACTCTTCCTGTGGAACAAAACTGCAGCAAATGCAGCAGCTCAACACATCCATTGGTTGCTAAAGCCACAGAAGAGCCTCTCAGCCCCAAGATGGCAAGAGCAGCTCAAGCAGAGAGGACAACTCGGGAGTAGGGCCAAGAGATGACTGGCCTCTCCCATAAGGCTTAAAACAGACCAGCACCAGCGTTTGAGCTTTGCTGGAAAAACACATTGTAGCTGCGTCTTCTGCTTTGTCCTCTGCTTCGTGTACATCTGTCGTGTCCCACTTCTCCGCTGACGGCCGGGTCGGAGAAGTCTGTATCAAGCGTGCCTCTGCAGCTCTGCCAAAGTCCTATCAGAGTTCTCCTTGTGTATTTTTATAATAAAAAAAACCCCAAACACTCTTATTCTAGAAAAATCTTATTAACTATTGCAAAAAGTTTGCAAGAAGTTTACATTTGACAGAGTTTTATCTTTCTTTTTCCGTGGGGGCATAGTTGCTCTCTAATGGTGTTATTGTTAGGGGTAATACTTGTGGTCAGTTGCTATTGACAGTGACAATTGAAGTTTAGGCAGACAAATGTAGACATTAAATAATGGCATTTGTACCAGAGAGCTTGCCTGTATGCTATGAAAGGACACACTGTTAAGCTCACTCCTTAGACATGCATGGGAGTGAAGTGAGAAATGAGCATTGTCTTAAAATCTTGCATTCCTTTTTACTGTTGGGTTAGGACAAACTTACATACCTGGTCTAATGTTGGTGTATATCCATCTAAATGGTAAGAGACAAGCTCAGCTTACAAGCAAGAAAATGTAAATCCTGAGAACTGTGATCTTCAGGACAGCAGATCCAAAACTTGAACCAGTTTTCCAACCTTTCTGAAGTAATTGTTGCTGGTTTTGCCTACAGAGGATCATTGATCAAGTTAACTTTATTCTGTCCTGTCTTCTACAGTTTAATGGATTTACTTCTTTTTCTCATGTTCTACTTTTCATTAATTCAGATTTTGTTTTCTTTTCTCTGTACTTCAGCTCAGTTTATAAACTTGCTTGGAGTTACACTATCTTCTATGACATTTATATTCTATCCTTCCCCTGTTCACCTGGTTTGTGATATGATATGAAGCTGTCCTTAGTGAAAGGGTGCTGCTTAGCCTTAGAGGATCTCCTAGTCAGAGTTAGACCCTATGAGCTGAAGAGCTGCAGGGGAAGCTCATGAATAAAGCTGATGAGTTGGAATTGAGTGCCAGGTTTCTTCAAGCCCTCCATCAGTGTGGTTGTCTTCCTAGCTGTTACTTGGAACAAACATAACATGGAGGTGTCCTGAGTATTATCTGTCCACTCTGTGAAAGTCCAGAAAGACAAATTTTTTTTCTTCTCTATCTGCATAGTAAGAAGCTGGAATAAGAGTCAGAAATGATCAGTATGTCACTGATCCATCATTATGAGACACCTATTAAACACAGCTAATAAGGGAGCAAAGCAGGGCATATTCCTCAACGTTCTTAAATTCTAGGACTTTCTACATATAGTAAAGAAAATAAGGCACCTCCAAATAGAGCTGGCAGTGTGATTTCATACTCCCTGTTTCATCTTTATCATTTGCATTTAGTATTTATGGCCTCCTGCAATTGACTCATGGAAAAAAGAGGCCATGGCACGTTAGGTTCTTACTCAAGGAGAGGTTCTGTGCAAAAAAGACAACAAAATGTTTTTCAGGGACAATGTATAATGTGCACTTGGTATTCTCAGGAGCAGAGAAATCAAAAGAACTCAAAAAGTATTTTGCATTCAGTAGTAAGAAGCCTTTTAATTTTTCCTTCTTACTTTGAGAAAACAATTGAATTGTTGAGTTCGTTAAATTTAACTTGCTACTGGACTTGTAAATTCTCCACATGTAAAACGCCCACAACTGAGCTGCACAACAGCACAGAATGCAAAGTGGAGGAGTGCAAACTGAGGTGCTCTGATCCCACCTGTGGTCACACACACCCCTATACATTTAGGATATCTCCACATTGTGTTAGCACAGTTTCCTTTGGAAAAAAAAAAAAGAAAAAGGCTTATGCAATCAGGCTGTTGCCCAGCTCCCCAGCTCCTCCCCATCCACTCCCCTCGCTTCCCATTACCTTATTATTTTGTCACATACACTGGTTTATGGGGTTGTTTTCAGTATTTCTGCTTGCAAAGTGTTTCTTAAGTGCAAGGGGCTAGTTTGCAAAGTGACTGGATGAGGATTTGAACAAGAACTATGATTCTGAGGGCTTTTAGAAGGCAAGACCCATGAGATTTAGGAGACACAAGACTTGGAAATGTAGCCTTTTTTTGTGCTGACTCTATATCAGCAGTACTTTCTTCCCCAAAAGACAGAAGTGGTATCTGTGCATGAATAATGGCAACAAATGCTGCCATGTGAAAATCACTGAGTACACAAATTACAGACGACCGGAAAAATATATTAAAAAACAAAGCAGACTCAACTAATGGGAATTTATTTATACAAAAATTATGAATGACCACAGGAATATTTACAACTTTAAATTGCTTTCATTTATAAAATAAAAATTCTATTCTTCCATTTAAACAGCATGATTTAGGACAGCTTCAAATAAAAGCCTGTTTGGATAGTAAATGCAGGGGTCCTTAAATCCTGGTGGGAGCTTAGCAGTATGCATCCTTTTGCAGACAAGGAAATTATTAATTTTTAATAAAGGTAATTAACTAATGTACACAGGCAAGTAGATTATACAGAGAAGCAAGATAATTCCTGCAGTTTCTCCCGTTCTGAAACTGTTTTCAAAGTAATTCTTCGTGTCAAATTTAAATACCCATTTTTCTCTCTCAAGTTGCTTGGGAGACAGCTTGCTTTAGCCACATATTGCTGGAAAGCTTGTTCAAGTGAACAATAATTTTAAAATCAACAGTATACAGTAACACCAGACAAACCTACTCAAATCTAGTCCTATTTCAGTGATTGTGTTTGTTTAGATAAACTTTACTAGCATTTTGTATCACGACTGTGAAGTATCCCATTCACTTATTTTGAAAAAGCAATAAAATCTTAAGAGCAAAGATTTATTTCTTGTTATTATAAAGCTTTGTCACCCTTTGTGCTAGAGGCTGGATGCAGTGACTATCTTTCTGGTTGAAACCAAGAAGTGCACATCCCAGCCACCACAATGTCCTTCTGACCTTTACCTCTCTGAGGGCTCTCATTTCACTACCAACATGAGTACATCACAGAAACTTTCTTGCATTTTTAGGTAGCTAGCATTTGCTTCAAGAAAAATGGCAGACATTTCTACCTGCCATCTCCTAGCCAGTGTGGAACAGGAAAGCCCAGTTACTGTGCACTTTCTGCTGGCAGTATACCTGTTATATCCAATCCAGAGATCACTTGATTTTCTCACTATGAACAACACTTGCTGAAGTCAAATCCTGTAGGAATAAACAGAATTGACAGATAACACATATAAAATAACCTACTGTACAAAGCTATTGTTTGCACAGTACACATAACTACACATTTGGTTTCTTGACAGCTGAAAAATCACTTACAGATATTTACTGTTTTCAAGGTTATGTAACATAGAGAATACCAAGCAACATTTAAAAACTTAGTGAAAAAACAATGAAACTTCTAAAAATACATGGGGGGGGCGGGCGGGGTGGGGGTGGGGGGGGTGGGTGGAGGGGTGGGGGCGCACGGGGGGGCGCGGGGGGCAGTGGGGGGAGGGGCTGGGGGGCACTGGGAGGCGCTGGGAGCACTGGGAGAAGGGACTGGGGGGCACTGGGAGGCGCTGGGAGCACTGGGAGGAGGGCGTGGGGGGGGCGGGGGGGGCAGGGAGGAGGCGGGAGGGGGCGCTGGGGGGGGCCGCGGGAGCAGGGAAGGGTAGGGCAGAGTGATTTAAGAGTTTGAAAGAAATAAAACTCTTGGTTGGCTGTCAAAGTGTGCTCTGAGCAGCTGCTTCAGAACTGGAGTCAATACAATGGGGGTTGTTACACCTTGTGACCTGTGCCAGCCTAGCAGCACTGCATTTGCTGCACACCTCGAGTTGTTCCTTAAAAGAAGGATCAGTAATTAACCTCCTGACATGAAACCAAACCAACATCCTCATAGTTTTGTAGGTAATCCTGTGCCAAAGCTTCATGTTTTGTACTTTAAAAGCAGCTGGTTAAAATAGATGAATTGGTTGTTCTGTGCTTCCTTGTTCATCCATCAAGAAAAGCCCTCACTTGGAGCTCTCACACTTTTTCACCTTACTTTTTGCCATGCATTTCAGAGATAGTTTGAAGTCTGAGGGTCAAATCTATCACCTGGTTTTGAAAACAGAAAATTTTCTCTTCAAGACAAATTTATCAGGGGTAGCCTTTTGGCATCTGAGTGATGGGATATATGATAAGGTAGAGTCAGGTTTGCTCTGCAGTGGAAGATGCTTAGCAACAGCTGCTAAAAGCAGTGATAAAGCTAAGGTTTGAATTCTTTTTCTTTACTCCTGTTTGTTGCTGACTCAGCACAGGAGGGCTGTGGGTGCCAGATGCTCTCCCAGCACATCCAACAGCAGCTCAGTTATGACCCAAACCCTCACTGCAGAGCCTCTGCCACTGACTGAGGGTGACTCAGAACCCACTTGCCTCTCATTGTTGGTCATTTGCCTTTTACTTCCTTCTCAGCCTGATTTTCCTATCTTGACCTACACAGTACCTCAGTGAGCATCTCTATCTTTAGCTCCACGCAGCCTCCAGCTTCTGCACCTACTGCCTGTTGGTGGCCCTGATGAGAAAAGGGCCAGACAAGCATTAAGAGGGAAGCTGGTACAACTTTCCAATTCATCTAGCCTTCAGTAAGAGGAATTCTGAGGCCAGAGGGTTGTCTACCCAAGTGACTTCTTTCTTGGGAGCATTACTTCCCACCATTATGGCCAAACAGGTTTAAAACATCTAAGGTACCGAGACTCCCTAGAAGGTGGCCACAACTGAATGACATCATGAAACCTATTTCTCCCACACAAGCAGACCTGGAGCAGCCCATCATTCCATAAACCAGCACTCAGAAGATGACACCCTGGATACAGACAGACATGACAGATTTGATTAAAATCACCTATTTGCTTGAAAGTGCCCCAAAAATAGCTGCAAAAAAGTCCAAGTGCCTCTGGCAGAGTCCCTATTTGGGAAAACAAATTCACAGACAAATTACAGTAACCTTCAGATATTCAGAAACTGCATTTTCCATGAGTACAATGCACAGGAATGGGTAGATAATCCTCAAGCAGCTGGAGTGATGTGATTGCTTAGATTTCATAAGTATTCAAGATAAATTAATGAAAATTATGGAGAAATTTCAGGAAATCCTCTTCACCCAACAAGAAATGCAGATCCTCAGCTCCACATGCAACCTAGAAAGGAGAAATAAACCAACATTTCACTGTTACAAAGTCCCATGAGATTTAATTCCTCTATCTTCTTTCTAGTTCTGTCAGAGAAACGCTGGTCATATCAGGTACCAGAAAGCCTCAACAGGAAAAGCATTATAGTCTTGGTATTTCTATTCTTTTTTTCCTCCCCATCTCATGTAACTTGTTACATAAATAGCTGTTAATACTCCAGAATATTTACCAAAAAGGTAAAGCTTGGGGAATGTACATTTTCTTTTTGAAAAATCACAGAAGCAGGATGCTCATCTAAATAGCCACGTGGGAGTCTTTTCAGGTACCTGCAACAAGTAAGATGGTCTGAGGGTAATAAAACTTCAGAGGAAAGTGAAGGCAAGACAGATTTATTCCCCAGCTGCACACATGGCTGCTGTGCCAGAAGGAACACAGACTGCACCAGTGATAAAATGCAGCCAACAATAAAATCTGTGTGCAGTTTTTCAACAGGAGCCAAACCTTCCTGCTGTCTTTTCAATCTAGAAAAGGAAAAGTCTTTGAAGATATTCAACTAGATTGTCACCAAACATGACAGGCAAAACAGTTAAGGCACTTCTTTGTGCAGCTGTATTAAAGCATAATGAGCAGCCTTAGAATGTGTCATGAAATCATGTGCACTTCTGCATAGATTTAATATTAAACCAAAAATGGAACAGGTAATTGAAGTATTAAAAGCAATAATTTCTTCTCAGACAGATGTCCTCCTGAATCCATTAGTATGTTGAGATCTGCAGTGTAGTCTGCAGGATGAGTGATCTTTCTTAAAAACCTAGGTACTGCCTTGAATGAAAAAATCTAAACCCATCCCAGAATAACCACAGCCACAAAACTAGGGGCTCCAGCGGCACTGTGGATTCTGCTCACCCTGCAGGACTATGTCACAGGGTCAGCTCAGTGTATACAGACATCAGCTGCAAGCCAGGAACAGATGCAAAGAAGGTCACAAAGGTTTGGCTGCAGCTTTGACTGGGACTCATTTCTACAAAGGCACACCTCCAAATTTTAACACAGCAGCTCCTGATTTTAATGGCACCAGAAAACAAACAAAATCTTTGGCCTTGCCTTCATCTTTACAGTGCTAAGCTGTAACCATTGCAGCTACTTCTGAAAGGTGCCATTTACTACAACTCCACCTCTTACAGGTTGCTACTACAGAATCACATTCAGTATTACAGTGATTCACCTGGCAGAATCCAAATAATTTCATGGGTGGGGAGGAGGCATCCTCATCCCAGTGAGTAAAATATTATTGGCTGGGCAGACAGGCTCAGCAGGTCCATTTTGGGAAGATGGCTATGACAAAACTGACAGAGAAACCTTATATGAAGTTACACTTGTGATGGAACATGTAGCTACTAATGAAAGAGCACACACAGGTAGTGCTGGTTCTGGCGTCTCAGCTCAAGACAAATAAAAAGTCAGGAGTTACACCCATTAGAAAAAAATCAAACCATCTCAGTAATTGCTCATCTGCTACGTCAACTTGCACAAACCACAGCTCCCATTGTGTCCATGTGCTTATTAAACCACAGGGGTAAAAATCTACTTGGGAGCATCCCTTACAAAGCAGAATCTACCATAAATCATTGACAGCAGAGGTCTCACATGGTCGTACCACCTCTGTAGAAGCCAGAGCAGTGGGGGAATTCTGTTCAGCAGCACCCTCATAGGGTAAGTTTCTACCTGTGTTATGAACATTTTAGGAGCTGGAAAAAGGAGGACAAGAATTTGTTATCTGAGGCACCTCTTCATAGCATGGCTTCTTGAAGTCCTTAAACGCTGTCTGAAGTGATGACAGAGCCACTGGCAGTTTAAGAAAAAGCAAGAAAAAAACCTGCACAGCTTTCTTTTCAAAAGATTAATTTCCGTGGCGTGTAGCAATGCTGGCTTTGAGTTATCCTAATCCTCTTGAGCCACTGCAGGCCTTTAATGAAGTGTGGACAGACACTGCATAAGAAACAACACAAAAGACTCTCTAAAACAGACCAAGCCCACAGATGATGACACATTTTTTTTACTGAGAAGTTAAGAACTACCAGAGTGCAGGGCAATGTGGGGTTGTCTACATCCTTAAGTCAGCCCACAGAAAATCTGCTTTAAAAAGCCTTTTCAGCTGCTCAAATGCTCTCCTTTACCCAGATGTTACGGCTAGAGATCCACGCACAGCCAAGCCAGCTGCAGTACAGCAGGTTGTGAGAAAGTTTTCACTTTAAAAGAAAGTATTGGGATTTTATCATCATTTACAACCTGCCCTCATTTTAGCTGCTCTTGCAAGGCTGAAAATATCTAAAAATGTTAATCTACTTAAACAAAGTAATAGCTAAATAAAAATATGGCTTTCTAACTTTTCAAAACATCTCACGGTAGAGCAGTGTGAACCTAGCTAAGGTCACAATCTTTTACCTATGGGGAACAAAAAACTTCCAAAACCCCGGAGCACAAATTTTACCCCACCTTAGTTCAATACCAATAAAGAGCTTAGGGATGAAGAAGTTTTAGGGAGGAATTTGGATTGACTTCACTTTGTTACCACAGGGCAACTGAATGCTCCTGCATTTAGTGCTTGTCTACAGGCTTCCCTGGGAGTCAGTGTTTTTTAATGAGAGAACTACATTTGAGCTCTTAAAAATGAGCATTCCTTCATACATGGCAAAAAAAAAAATAAAAAAAAATAGGGGTTGGAGACCTACCAGAGGGAAAGAAGAGCAACTGGTGGCAAAGCAGGATGGAAAGATGCCTTGTCCAAGTCATTTGGTGGTCACAGCCACAGCAGGGGTTAGTGAAGAAAGGTAAAATATAAAATTATTTTAATCACTAAAAATTATTGTGAGGTGAAGGGGAGGGGACAATGACAGAGTGCTTTTCTCTAACTAACTAAAAAAAATTAATATTTTCATTTTGTTTTCACAAATTGAGTTCACAAATAGTGGTAATAGGAAACACTGCCCTGATGAAGTGAAGTCACAATAAGAAGAATGGTACTAAGGAATAGAGAGAGAGAAGTTAAATTTTAAAAAAAAAAAAGTTGTAGCATTTGGAAACAAATAGTGAAAGAGCATCTGCCTTTCAGATACATCAATTCTTCATTCCTCAAACAAGGATATGTTAGTGCCCAGCATTTTTTCTGAACCTCAACCATTTCATAAAATTTTTTCACAAGTGGAGCCAGTGTGCAACATTTCTGCTGCTGCCTGCACACGAGTGTCCAAAGCTGAACCAGATGCTGCTCAATGCAAGCTGACTTATCTGTTTCCCCCAGCTCTTCAGGGAGGCATCCATTGTCTTCTTCCCTTCCAAACCAGTGCATGGAAGCAGCCCCCCCAAACCTAGGACTTCTATCTCCTGCAACACTAACAAAAGCTGTGTCCGCATAAGGAATACAGAGACAAAGGGAAAGAAGACAGAGGGGCTTATCAGTGGGAAAATGCTTACAGGACTATGTGTCCTATGAACAGAAAAAGACCGACCAAACAAGAACCTGAGTTCTGCAGTATCCCCCTGGAAAGTAGCACAGTAACAGAGGAGAGGCCTGTTTCTAGTATATAGTGTTTATTACATGTCATTTCTATTCAGAACATTTTTGCAACAAATTGATGGGTAGCTTGTGTACAAGTTTATTAGGAAACAAATATGCATATATTTTGTACTTTCTTAAATGCTAGTTACTGAATACTAAAATTAAAAGGTTTCATAAATACATGCATATTCCAATCAAGAATTTGAATTTAAAATATAGGTACTTTATTTTTAAGTATCTTCTATTTTTCCTTCCTTTTAGCCTTTCTGGCTCGTGAGGAGAATATTATCTCAAACTAATTGTGTATGTCTTGAGTTTTATTTTTAAGTGGTATTCAAAACAGAGCCTTTGTGAATAAATTAGGGATGGTGTTTCATGTGCAGCAACAAGTGCAAAGAGGAAAAATGCAGGAAGGCAACACAACTGGGTGAAAATTGACTTGACTGGACATACAGAGGGAAGTGCTGCTCTTTCTCAATTAGCAGTGAGGGGTGCTTGTAATAATTCCCAACGCAAAGCTCTTGACTTCTATAGTGATTTGCTTTCAAAAGAGAAAAGAGAAAAAATCCAAATAAAATGCTTGTCAGCTGCTGTATTTCCCAAGTCTTTGTTTCCAAAGTGTTTTTCATTATGGGTGCTTTCATGAGATGACAGAACAACAAGGTGTCTGGCAGAACCTGGTTTTCTTGCACAGACTGTGCCAACATGCTTTCCTGTAGAATCATAGTAAAATACAGCTCAAATATTTTATAGTTGAAATAACACAACCTACCGTTAACAAGGCACAATGACAATGTTTCCAAATTCTGTAATAGATAAGTTTCCAAAAGTATGCAAATATATTTAAAAAAAAAAATAAATCATTGTTAAATAGTGACTTTTATAGTGGGATCCTGGGGAAACCATTTGTCAGATTTACAATATCAATGTGTTTTTTAAAAACTTGGAAAAAAAAATATTTAACTGATAAAATTTGAAGACAACTGATAAAATTTTGAAGACAACCAGGAAAGTGGTAAGCTATACAGGTTTTCCATACACAGCAGGATTTGACTTGTTTATTGAAGGAGGTGGTGTTGATTAGTCATGTCATAGTACCCCTGCCCATTTGGGGACCACTGGGAAAGAGTTCTTTCCCATCCATTTAGACCAGGTGTCACTAATGGAACAATGGGCACAAGGAGGAGGTCAACAACCTCTTCATCAAGCTGGTTTAGTAGTGGCTTAATCTGACTACATTTCCAGGTTTCTGGATTGAAGCCCAGAAAGCAAACCAAATATATGTACAGATGTTTTTAATGGTTTCATCTTACAAGAAAACCCAGCAACCATCTCAAGCTTATTGCTACCAAATTACCAAGCTCCCCAACAAGTCCTCTAAGTGCACTGCTTCAAAATCCACATGGAATAATTTCACATTCATATTTCAAGTAGCCCCAATATCTCAAATATATTCCCTCAAATGCCCTTTTTTGTTTTTAAGAAATATCACGTTTTCTAAATTAATGGTTATTTAGGGAATAGAAGAGGGGATTAAAAAGTATTTCACTAGAGCTTCAAATATTCTGATGTGGAGTTATAATTTCAAGGAGAAGTTACAAAAATCCCACGATGTTACCTTTCTAAATTTTGCTCCCCACTTTAGTTTTCCCTGGTGTGGAAAAATGCCTCAGAATATGGATAAGTGAGTTAATGCATTTCCTTTCTCTTCCTTGCTATAGCTATGTCCCTCTTCCTTATATTTTTACCAAATCTTCTATTCCACCCTTCAAAGATAACTTTAAGATGATAAATAACTATAGGTTGTAATTTATAGCCAATTAGGGGAGAGGTGGGAAGGAGAGGAAAGGAGGTGGGAAGGGTTGTTTCATGGCTGAAACAAACATAATTTGCTTTGTGTTCTCCAAAAGAAAAAAACAAACCTCCATGTTCTTGTTTTCCTTCTGACTGTTGCTACCACTGAAATAAAAGCATAAGGTCATGGACTAAATGAAACTACTTGTGTGCAACATTTACCTCAGCAGAACTAAATTTAGTCTGTTTATCCTTTCCACTTCCAGGCTTTTAAAGTGCACTTAAAATTGTTTAAAATAAATAAAGTGCACTTTTTATTTGAGAAAAAAACCCCTGTAATTATTTAGAAAGAAGCAAAGTCAGTAGATAGGGTATAATAGGTTAACTTTGAGTTGAGTAATGTAAGGAAAATGGAAATATCTGAGTAGTAGTGACCAGTTAGGCCAATTAGAAAAAACACTTGTGTCTTCTAATCATAACATGGACAACTGAGCACCTAAGAGGTCTGATAAAGTGTTTTTATGAAAAAAAGACAAGTGTAATGAAAGAGTGGCCTCTGCACCTTTGTTAATTTAAAACATCATGAATGAAGTCCCAGAGGGAGGATGAATTTGGACTGTATACAATGTGCAGCTTTTGGGCTGGCCATATTAGCTAAGATATTCACCTTACAAAACCTAAATCAGCCTTCACTGATTCTCTAAACCTTATAAATCTTTTTAGATATATCTTCAAAAAGAATTGCCCTTTTTGACAAACAAGGTTTAAACTCAAAATTTTTAGAAGGTACTAAAAAAAATAGTAAAAGCTGTATTTCTTTAATGGTAGTCTAACAGCAGTCTTCATTGCCAGAAGGCTTCTCATCAGCTTATTAATAACCAAATAAACAAGATACTGAAGTATGAAAAGGAGATGCTGTGCTGTATCCTCTTATTCTTTTCCTCCAACTCCATCAGTATATATTGTCTGTATTGTCAAGACACAGAACGGAGTCAATCCATAACTTGAAATAGCAGCAGCAATACAAAGCAGTATTCAGCTTAGATATGATGTTAACACCTAAAGGATTACTTAGCAATAGAAACTAGACATTTCATTGTCCATTACAGGCTCAAATAATGTCTGTTTTTAGGTCTTTTTCAGTTCCTATTACCTCTACAATTTAATCAGCAGCTTTTACAGTGAAGCTGGGTATTATGGGCTATAAAAGCCAGTGACATCTTTTTGAACTGGAGTTATGTGAAGTGTTGTATATCCTCAGATTGACAGGGTAAGATTAACAGCACGTTTTTCTAAGGAGGTTAACTCTGCTTTTTGCGTGTATTAGGAAGTACCATGTATAGTAAGAACAGGTCTTTGCCCTGTTCATTCACTGGAAAGGCTCCTTTTGGCTCTGGTCTCTAACATCTGAAGTTCTGCAGCACTGGAGTCAAGACTCTGTCTCCTCTCCCTTTCTCCTCTCACTGTTGCATTTCTTGTGTCCTTCAAGACCAGCCTCTGCAAGAGAACCTTGTTCTTCAGTAGGGAAAGTAAACTTGAAACTGTAGTTGTGTCTAAGTCACCACAGCGAATTTTGCATTATCTGAAGTTGAGGTTTTACTATATCCCCTAGCAAAAACATCACCCATACACTTGAGAGAACTGAGGGCTCTTCTTCTAAATGGATGAATATATTCTGAAGTTCTATGCAAACAGAAAACAAAGATAATTTTTTTGCTCTGAAGAGTTATTTGACATGGCACAAAAGATGCACACAGGCAGACATTGTGCACCAGAGGATATTTGTTCAGCCTGAGGCATCCTTGGGAGATGGATGCTTTTCCCAGGACACATGCTTTCTTGTCCACGTAATCTCCATGTGGGAGAGGAAATACTCCTCACTGATCTCAATGGTTTGTTATTAAAGAGGACAAAGTATCACAGTACAGTAGAGGTTGGAAGGGACCTCCACAGATCATCCAGTCCAAGCCCCTGCCAGAGCACCAGCACCCAGGGCAGTCCACACAGGAATGCATCCTTACCCAACCATTCTGTATACCACACTACAACCCTTGCCGAACTTCTTCTCCCCACCTTTTTCCTTCCAGAATGAATCTTCAGCCTCTAATAAAGTGTTCTCCTTTGCTGCCCTGTTCAGTATTGTAGAGGTGAACCTCTGCAAGGAAAGCAGGGGACTGGAGGAGTGATGCATTTCAGAGGGAACAGCCTTTTTGTTTGCTCCTCGTGTTGGTGTCATTATGTTCCTGTTTCCTCGCTCACTTAGAACTGCTTAGGAGGATATTTTTACAGCATGGGACTGACCAAAAACACATTAAATAGCTCTGTATACCAGTCAGTAATTTTCACATGTTGTATTTTAAATAAAATGGAATGCCCACACTGACACACCAAGTGAATAATCTTATAATCTGATTTCACTGAGCTGAAGCCAAGAAGATAATTCCAGTATATACACAATTGACTCCTTGAAACAGTGTTAATTAATTGAACAAAACAAATTTTGTTGGTTTTTTTTTTCTCCTCGGCAATGCTTTCATTTTGTTGTTGGTTTTGGTTTGGCTTTTGGTTGGTTGTTTAATAGATTTGTTAACTTATTCTATGCCTGACATGGATACTTACAACAGAGAAAAATTAGAACAAAAAAAAAAATTTACAACAAAAAGAATTAGAAAAAACCTTAGGGTATTGATTGTGTATCCTAGGAACCGATCATTCCCTGCCTCTTCAAATCCCATGCATCCAATATATGTTATTGTTGAAAACCATAAAGAAAGAGTTGCATAAACCAACACTACTTCATATCCTAAGTATTATGAGATTATTCACTCTCCTTGCCATTTCAACCCTCCAAGCCTGTGCCAAAATAATGGATTGCCACCAGTTAGAAAGGTATATGATACAAAGACTTGTCATTGAACACATTTTATTTGGTCTACTAACAAAGCTATCATAAATATCCTAGTTACTACCAACCAGGGCTAATCCAAGATGGTAACCTAAAGATAAAAAGCTTAAATTTTCAGTCTCCAGAACAGAGCCAGGTGAGTCTTAAAAGTCTCCAGGGAAGGAGACTGGCGATTTTTAAGACATGCACTATATGAATTAAATAAATTGATAATATTGATTAAAGATGGGCACTTAAGAAAAAAAGTACAATTTATTATCTTATAATGAGCTGAGGAAGAAATTGAGTGACATTGTGAGAGACTGAATGTCACTTAATTTGGGGTAGGGACAGGCATGTGATACATCTGCGAGCCCTGGCCAGTGCAGGGTACCTGGGTCTAATTATGGAGCAATGCTTGATTAAAGTTCTCAATGCATTAGTTTCTAAGGTGCACTGATGGCTTTGGCTTCTTTTAAAAACAAGGTGACTCAAGAATTACATTCAAAAGCCATTGTGCATGCATGACAATTTGTGATTTTTTCAGACGATTCCTAATGGCTTTTCTGAGTGTACAGATGCTGTCTGTATGCTTGCCAATGGAACTGTAATCCACCTGGCTTCATTTGAGACCATGAATTATCTTTTACTCCCCTCTGCAGGAATGACAGAGCTTCACAAAGGATTACTATCAAACACTGCTGTCTCCTTCAGCAGAGGAAGGAAAACAAGCACTGGTCCACCACCCTGCCTGGTATGTTAGTGGCACAAGCAGAAATTGAGCCCAAACCCCAGTCGAGTTGCTGCTGATCTCACAACTCTGAGGTCAGCAGAGCCTCTTTCAGAGAATCCACCCCTCTGCCAGGCCACCTTTTCTTGGGAGGAGAGGTGGATTTGGGCCAGTCAGTGAAATAAATGCAGAAAAGTTCTAGCCTCTGGTTTTTAAGGCTATTTAGAAGTTATTTAGAAAATAGTTCTTTAAAACAAAAGAGCAACTTCTGCAATGGGCTTCACTATATTCATAACTAATAACAGCACTGGTAATCATCAGGAAGAGAATATTACATAAAGCTGCCTGTTTTGATTTTATTTGTCTTGCATGATAAAGGATGTAAAGTGTACAGTATTTCAGTGACTGTTTCTACTGAATTCGTATTGAAGGGGTTTTCTCCCTGCTCCTGCTGAAAGCAGGGATGCAATTCCTGTTGCCTTTTACAGTTTAGCCACTGGGACATTTTTCCTCCTGTGTAAAACTTTCTCTTTTATACAGAGTATTAAGCAATCTTCAATTATTAGGTTACTCCAAAATATCTTTGACTCACAGACTATGCCAAAGCCAGCTGATGACAAGCTTGACAAGAATATGTGTAACTCCCAGTCACAGAAAGAGAACACACCAACTCAGCATGTTTCTTTGATTAGCAGTATCTTTACATGAAAACAGTTGTAACCCAAATAAAGGCAATTATTGAGGAAAAGAGTCTGTCTACTTTGAAGAAACTTTAAATATCAACTCTGGCTCTTATTTGGTTCTGTGATAGATTTTAAATTCTTTTCAGTTTGGTGGTGTTTTTTTTTTTTTAGGTATTTCTGTTTAAGATAAAAAGGCTGTGCAGATTGTCAGGCAGACTGAGCAAAGCTGATATGATTAAAAGGTTGCAGTATTTGATAATAGCTTGGTAATTGCTACCTGGGCTGTTCTGCACTCCCGTGAAAATATTTACCCTCTGTGACTGGACACAGCTCTGAAAATTCTTTTCCAGTTATGATCCATGTTTTCTTTTTTTGTGCTCATGTCTCAAAGTATCTATTCTGGTACAATTTATAGTATATTTTCTCTCAGTGTCAGCCAAACTTTTTAAAATAATGGTCAAATTTCAGAAATGTGTTTGAAACCTAGTGTACTAACATAAGATTTTACTTTCTTTCCAACTTTGAAATTCTCCTGATGACAAGAGGAGCTCCTTATAAACATATTTTTTCACCTGATGTTTAGGTCAGAGTAGTGTGAGGAGTATTCTGATATTTAATTATTATTAAGTCCTGTCCCTCTTCATTCCTCCCGTCTTTCCTGTGGAAGACTGTGATATTAACTTTGGACTGTTTATCTCCACTTTTAAAGGAGTATGGCTTTTCAAAGGTCTAAAACAGTAAATTTTAAGCTCTTTCGATCTTTAAGGTTCTTTTCAGCCAAAACCATTCTGTGATTTAAAAGTAGAGTGTTAAGCATAAATCAAAGGGACTTTTAACAAAATAATGTTCAGACTGACCTCAGACCTCAGTGCTGCAAATGATTATAAACATGCTTTGTAAGTTTGAAAAGGGTCATTGTAGTCAATCACCCTTGGGAATACAACACATTTGTAATCATAACTGTTAATGGGATTTGATCTCTCTTTATTTTTATCACAGTTTTAGATGTTAATTTTGATATTAGATTTTACAGAAATGTGACGGTAGATGTGCTTCATTCATGCAAAATTATAACTTATTTGGGGTTTTAAGAAATTCAAGATTAAAGGGACTAGATAGAGCCATCACACAAGTCGAATTATATTGCTGTTTATGATGGAATTAATCAGATTCCATCAAGGTTGAACACAAACTAACCAAATGTATTCAATGTTGACATCTGCCAGGAGGCTTATGGGAAAGGGGAGAATCAAAAGAGTTATATCCCCAGCTGAAGGCAGAGCCATTGCTTGCACCATCACACAGCCCAGGGAGCTGCTCCAGCCCAGAGAGGTGGATGAAGAGTGGATTTTCCATCCTGCAGGCCAGTGTTGCTGCAGGAGACGAAGACAAATAACAACACTCTCGAGTGCTTGCAATGAGCACTCGAGAGTTTTCTCTTAAATCACAAGACATTGGTACTGCTGCTGGTGGCTCTGAAACTTAGGGCAACAAAAGTGCAGAGCAGGATGGCTTTCCAGCAGCAGCTGGGTTGAATAAAAGCAGGTAAGATATTCTCAGAGCAGGTTAAATCAGAAACAACCTCAGTTGACAAAGAGGCAGCAAAGCCTGTCTGGGTGAACAAGGCTGGAATCAAGCTGACAACAATTAGGGCTCTCTCTCTGCCTTTCTCCTCTGCTCCAGTTATTTAACTCTGCCTCCCTGCTTGCTCCCTCCCTGCTTTTGATGTCAGCTAAAACATATTTGTTCACAGCCTCATGAATCCTTTTTTTCATGTAAGATCCCCCAAGCAACTCTGCAGTCTATTACTTCTGGCACAGAAAACTTTTCCTCATGATTATTAAATTTTGGCACAAATTTAGGGAAAAGACTGAAGTCTCATGATGAAGCACATAAATACCTAAAAACAAATAATGCTAAAAACATGCCTATTTCATGTAGTTACATTCCAGCCGTTTGCCAGTATGAGCCAAACTTGCTAACACCTACATATTAACACCTCACTAATGAGGTGATACATGCATCTGTGAGAGGAACTGATTGCACTGAAAGGCATCAATATTTATGTAGAGATCTTAAAGCCATCAATGTGTAGATTTCATCATCATATAAAAACATGCTACACATCAGTGTGTTACACACATGCTCCTGCAGGTTGATCTGTAGCCATTTCAGTAAGGATGCAGAGCAGGCTCGGTTTGCAGATTCCTCTGAGATTAGCTGCTCATTAAAGATCTCAAAATTACCTCTCATACGTGTGTGTTTTGTACAACTTGTAAATCCTATGGGAAAATGTAGACATCTGTTGTTAGATGTTTATTCCACTTATAAGAACATAAATTGGTGGAATGACTTTACAGTCAATGGAGAAAAAATGAGCACTTGCAGAATGTATTTTCACTTACCCAAACTGAAATGTGTGAAATAGTTCAAAAGAAGCATGTTTTTCAAAGCAACATTTTAATTCAGCTCCCCTCTTGGAGATTCCAAGACTGTCTGTCTCAAATGTAGGCAAGTACATTAACAGATTTATAAGTTGTGCCAGCATCCTAAAAGAAATCGTAATTTGTTCCCATAAGGTCGACCTCAAAGTGTGTAACAATATTTAAACCAACCATGGCCTGATTTAATTCTCTTCCTTCCTCCTGCCTCAATAACCTCTTCCTGATTCCAAGTGCATTGCACACTAACTGCACATTCCTATCAGCTACCCCTTTCCTACCACCTCTGAAAGGATGCTCCTTCCCTTAAATGCAACTGAAGTCAACCAAATTAGGCTTGTAACTCAGGGCTGTGCTCTGAACCTGTTTTTTACTACAAATGATTTGTGCTGATGAAGTTTATGACTTGAGGCTTATGATTTTACTGTAGCTCGTTGAGATAAAATGCTTGTAATGAAGATTTGACAGCTTCAAAAAGTGGTTCAGACAGTCTGATCTGAGCAGTGACTTGGTTCAAATGTGTGGTAACTGGCAGTGAAAGAGCACCAGGATAAATGTGCATGGCCTTAGACTCTGTCTTCTGTCTTCACAGTCATCCTGCAGATAATTAGAGTTGCTTTAATTGCCTTGGAAATATGCTCAGGTGATTGCCTTGCAGTGTGACAGCAGATCCCTTCCTGCACTGCCACTCAGGTCTCACTTGTACAATACAGATTACAGGATAATTTTGAATTCAGAACAGTGTTTTCTCATTTGTACTTTCACTGGGGTTTCTGGCTTTGCTCAAGGTGCACTAGTTGTTTCACAAAGCATTTAGTTTGATTTGCAGGGTATGATGCTCAAGTGCTGTAATGCAGTCAGCTTTTCTCCTTACATCCTTCTCTAAATATACATAAGTTCACCTGTTGTTTTTCAGTTCTAGGCAGAGATAGGCAATGTTTCTTCATTAGCATAGAATCATGTATTATTCTGCACAGAAAACAGTATCTTATTTTTGTGGTATATCAACATTACACAGAAAAAGACCTCCAACTTACATTCTATTGAAATAAAATGTTCCTTTTATTCTGTAGAAAGTATTATTACATCCATTTTTTTTACAAACAATGTTTTCCTTTGTTTTAGCTCAAAGATTGCTATCAACACTGCAGACTCCAGCACCTTTAGAGCAGATGTATGTCTGCTGAGTTCATTATTTCTTGTATGAAACTGTGTTAGAAGGATACATTTCCTCTATCCAAATGAAAAGATTTTTATTAAAAAAAGACATTTTTAGAATTTCAAAAGTGAAATTTGGCATGTTAATAATTTCTGAATGTCCAGCTGGACCAGCTTTGGAAAAGCTGTCGTTGAGGCAGAGGGAGGGTGTAGAAGGAGGGCGAGTACAGAACCTAAGCGGGAAGCGGAGGCGGTGCCCTGGGAGCCGTGACGGGCAGTCGCGCCTTGCGGTCAGAGGGAGGGGCGGGCCCCAGGCCGCAGCGGGCCTATGGCAGCGCAGAAGGCTGAAGCCAGGCAGCTACATTAACCAGTAGAACTCCCCTGCTCTCCCCGGCCCTTCCCCATCCTCTCTGCCTCGGATTCGCGTTGCCTCCCGGAGTCCTCTTGTCAGTGAGAAGCAGAGACATTAACTGTGGAGAAGTCAAACAACCAAGCCCCTGAAACTGCTCCTGGAAGTCACACTGCTTTTTTTTCCTTTTCTTTTCCTCTGCACCGACTGCTGGAAGTCAAAGGTTAATTTGATTGAGAAATCAAAGCTTTACCAGGATCCCCTGACACTTTGTCCCCTCCCTTACAAGGATTTTGAGGCAGTTGATGGTCACTGAGTTATTAGAGGTACCACAGCACTGTCTGATGGATTAAAGGACCCAATTCTACTTGATGTAATTTGTTATTTCCCTATATGGCTAGTACTCCAAAGCTCATTGGGATGATGCTGTTGTTTAAGGAGAGATGCCCTACCTACATCCATCACTTTGATTTCTCCACCAGTATAATTCCTGTCATTGAACTAAGGAGGAGTTGTAGCAGGAACATTTATGTACATCTGCAGTGCACTTCTGAGTAACATTCATAATCTTTTATTTTTCCAGTTCAATGAATTACGTAATTTTTAATTTGAAGCCATTATGCAGATGGTGATAATAAGAGCAGAAGAGAAATGTTGTTTAGGATTGTTTTCTCCAAAAGAAAGTTTGTAAAAAAACTGAATAATTCTTCTAGGGATGATGTGGTGTTTAATAAAAGCAGAACTAACTTTCAAAGCCTTCTTACTTTTAAGAGTTCAGATGATCTTCTCTATTATGTGTAGCTCTGATGCTACACATGAATCAGTATAATTTTTTCAAGTTTTTCTAAAATTAAACGAAAAGAAAAGAAAAGAAAGAAAAGAAAGACAAAACAGTGCTTCTGTGGGCAAGCTGAAAGGAGCAGATGACAGAAGATGACTTTTTAAACCACACCACTTCATATCACCACTGGGACAGCAGACATGTTGAGACCGCTGAAGGCTGCTGATGCCTCCCTCCTCTGAAAGGAAAAACTGCCTTTTGGGCATTCATATAGCCCAGACCTCCCAGCCTAATAAACATGTGAACTTGAGTAGAATCATAGAATGATCTTTACACAAAATTAACAGTAGCCATTGTCCAGCCTGCTTTTGTGCTTTGGGGGAACCTTCACTTCAAATGGAATAAGAGAATTCTAGAATTTCTAGAAAGAGTAACCATTTCCCACAAATTCTTTATAGGAGCTGTGGTTACTATGCTTTCTAGACTAAATGACTTTTAAATGAGATCAGCAAACTAGGTGTTAGGATTGGTGGTTTTTGTTGGTTTTTTTGTTTTGTTTTGGTTTTGTTTGTTTTCTGTTTTTTATTTAAAAGAATTCTATTTTTACATTAATCCTACCTTCCCAGTTTTAAATGTTTCACATTGTAATTACTTATGGATTACAATAGTATGAGTGAGATTAGAAAAAGTTCTACTAAATTTAGTCATTCATCTGTTTTCTTATTTATCACTTTCTACTACTGAGAAACTATACGATTGTAATAAATAATTGCAATGTTTGCTTTGTAGCTTATTATTTCATTGTTAATTGCTCCTTATTTTATAGTCTATAACTTGAGCCAAACAGACATAAGTTCATAGCCACTGAGCTTTCAATGTAGCAAATGCTGCCATCAATCCCTCTGAAATGCCCTAAGGATGGTTCATATGCCTAGACCGTTGTGTATATTTTTTTTTTTCAAACTCTAGCATTAAGTTTAATAAACTAATAACTTCTCCCTACAAATCTTACCTGAACTGCATACTTTAGGGATATTCAAATTGTTGGGTAACTCAGATCTTTCTAACATGTTTAGCTAAAACTCTGCCATTCTTTTTGTTAGAAGACTTCCATTACAGCTTTACATAGCTCCACAACCCTCAGGGGAAACCTTTCCATCTCAGCTTTTGACTTAATTTGTTGAGAAACATTCTCAGAATGATTTACACAGAAAGGAATGAAGAACAGATCTGGTCATGCATTCAACTGTCCCCCATTAAGAAGAATGCCCTCTACTGTATTTTCTTTAAGCTACTTCTGTTCCTCATAATGCTTTTCATTCTCCTCATTTTATTTTATGGAATTAATTACCTGTCTGAAAGCCAAAATATGCTGGATTTGTATTGCTTAAAAAGCAGGGTTTTTTTAAGATTCATGTTAACATGTAGCTTCAGAATACAATTTAATAAATGCTTATGATGTCTTTATTGCTACCTTGTTTGAAAAGAGTAAATGCTTTGAATTTAATATGCATTGTTGGCAGAGTTGCACACTGACAGGACAGCAACTGTTACAATTGATTAACACTTAAACAGGAACTTTTTAATATATCTTTCATATCAGTAACCTCGTGGAAGAAATAGCTATTTTAGTGGCTTTTTGTTTTTATCATTCTATTCTCTAGCAGCAACTGTGGTTTCATGGACTGCCTGACGGTTGTGTTATTTCATATTTAGCAAGCTTACACCTTTTAAAAATGGATTGTTTGGGGTTTGCTTTTGTTTTCTAAGTGTTTTGATGTTTGAATAGTAGCACTTTATTTCATGCTTACTACTGACTGAGCTATTGGACACAAGAAATTGGGTTCAGGCATTTGCTATGCATCTGCAGCTAATGGAAAATATTGATGTGCTGTTTTTCTCATTGTTGAGATTGTTTCACTAGAGGTGGATTCTTAGGAAGTAAATTAGTTCTGATAGTTAACAAAGCTCTGAAAAGGCCAAAACAAACCCAGGAAGAGGGCACCTATCAGCCCTGTGAGGAGGAGAAAGGTTTCTCCAGGCAGACAGGTCAATGTTGATGTTTTCATCTTTGCAGTGACAAGACTCATAACAAAGCTGTTTTTCCCTACTAAATGTCATTTTTCTATAAGGGGGCCAAAACCAAAAGCTGCATTTGGTGCACCACATGCAGAGCAATGAATCATGACAAGCTCTCCACATATGAACACCAGAAAACTAAATTACAGGTTCCCACAAATTCCCTCTTCAAACCAGCTGCTTGAAGAGTACCTTTCCTTAAGCTTACAAACAGCTACAGGAAAGGGAGCCAGACAAAAGGAGCCAGACAAAACACTAGTTCAAAATGTAATGAGCCAAGAAGCTACCTTGGGTATTTTTTATGGTCAGGGCATGGTGGACTCCACTTGCAGCTTTAGAGTGGCACTGAGCATTTTCCTACCCACTGCACTTGCCTGCTCCTTTCAGATACCTAAGCATTAGCTAGATGTCCTGTGTAATTACAACCCCCCTGCAACTGTGTGATCTTAATATTGAATTTTGCTTTTATTCCCATAGAAAAAAATGCAGCAATAAAGTAATTCATGTTCCTCTTAAAGTGCAGTTTTTCTCCTTGGTATAGCAACTGCCCAATTCAGCTTTTTGAAGTGGGGGGGTCACTGAAACAAAGAGAACCAAATGCAAAATATTGTTTAGAATTTCCACTCTGACCTCACAATCTTTTTGCTCTTTTTTGGGGGGTCCAGAATTTACATTTTCACCAGGTGGAAAATTTCTCCTTTCTATTCGGTTGCTCTGCCTGGCACCATGGAGCACAAATCCCAGTGAAAGCCACACTGCAGTACTGAAATTGCAATAATTAGAGCGTAGGTATGCAATAGTGAGCAGGGATAAAGGAAAAAAAATGTATTTGGTAGATGGGAAATTCTGTGACTTTTTATACCAAAAGCTAGTCATGTTCTAGAGAGTATCTAATAAGTTAGATCCTGCCTTTCTTCAGAGAGTTATATGGAGAAAAAAAGCTTTTAGTTCTGCATTGCATTACAGCATGGCCTTTAGAAGGCTTTTAGGTGGATGAGGCCATAGCAGTCTGGCTGTCTTCAGAAGGGAAATTAAGACTCACTTTTATTTCTAATCACAGCCAATGGTGAACTTATTCCTGATCTGAATGGGAGTGAGGAACCTTTCAATATAACATGGTTTAGAAAAGTAAATCCAGTTTTGTTAACAACATTGTTAGTTTTACACATTTTATAATACATTTGAATCCATTAAATGTGATTTCCCTTAAAACAACTGACTGAAATGTCTTGAAATAAAAAATCCACTTGAACACTTAAAATCTACTTGTCTGATTTAATCTTCTTTTCTGAGGCTACATTTGAGAAGGTGCAGTTCCTGAGTTCACCCCAAAGTGTGCTTAAAGCAGCAGTTCATTTCCTGGGATATGCCATTCTTGTGGAGGTTCTGAGCTGGAAAAAGAATTTCTGGACTCCTAAATTACTATCAGAGATATCCACAGATGCACATACCTATGCATATTGAAAGTATTTCAACTTGGCAGCAAGTGTATCAAATCCAAAATGGCAAAATCCTCTATTTAAATGATTGTGCAGTGGGTGATGGGAGTTGCCAAGCTCCCCTGTTCATTAGCCAGCTTTTCTCCATGGAGAAAGGTTTACATTTCTTCTCTCCACATTTGTCAAGTTGGCTTCAATTTGTTGCTGATCAAGAGCTTGGCTGCTCAGTGCTTCCTAAAGCCCTTCTAGCTTAGACTCAGCCAACACAACCTGTACCCCCCTCCTCACCTCATTTTGTAGCCCTCCAGTCCACAAACCCCAGCCTTTTGAAATCATATCAATTATACAATGCAATCATCCTTCCAGAGTCTCAGAAGTCTCAGATACCATTCCTGGCAACAAATAAGGAGTCTGCAGTACTTCATTCATGTCACTTAGCCAAATCTCAGAGCAGTTGAAGACACAGAGGGATACACTGGCACTTGCTGCTCACTGGCACAGCAGGGAATTGCAGCACTGCTCTTGCACAGACACTGACACAATCCTTCCCAGATAACAAATAGCTTTTTATTTTGTTAACATGGCATTTCTAAATACAACATTTTGTCACATTTGTTACAAGTATTTGTGAGAGTTCTCCATTTACTTTTTACAGTAAAATTTCTCTTATTCCAAAGCAAAAAGGCCTTTATTTTTGGCGAAATAGGTGTTCTTCATATACCTAGCTCTATGTTATGATTAGTACAGCCTGTGCAGAATGGCATTATTGACCTCCTAGTTTTAGATAGAAATGAAGTGTGCTTAGGAAAAAAAATAAAATCTGGAGTGCAGCATTTTCTTATAGGAGTCTGTGTTGACGTGTTGATCCAAGGTATACTAATTAATTGCTTTTGCCAGATATGTGAACTTCTTTTTTCATGGGTGCTTTAATTGTATGATATGACTGTTACTGCTGCTAGAAAACATAACAGCGGTGTGAAGGCAAAGTCAGGAGCACTTGGCAGATGAGGAGCTGCAGTTTGGCTCTTGCACCATTAGGTGAAAAATGCAGCACTGAAAAGTCCTGCATTCTGACAGATGATGCAGCAACCAACATGCATATTCTTTCCTCCAAAATTTTCTCCTCTGTCTGTGTTTTGTTTTTTTCCCTTATTATGAACACTTTCAGTGTAGGAAACCTTTCACAGTTCAGCAACAATTTTTACAGTAAAACTGAGCCAAGGTCATACAGCTGTGTTACACAGAGCTGGGCCTTGGACTGCAGATAGCTGGACTCCTAGGCTGTAGGTTACAGAAGGTAAACATTTATAACTGTTGGTGTCTGAGAGCTGACCCTGAGGATGCAGGGATGCTCCAACATACTTGTTGAATGGCAGCAGAATAATTCTGGTTTCCAGTTGGTCTCAGGGAAGAAAACTTTCTGTCAAGCAGATAAATACCTCTGAGCACAGGCTGGACTTTACTACTCTTGAGTGTCCAGAAGAAAGTGAGACTCCAGGCTTCCCCAGTTACTCATCTCTATTTCTCCCTGGTGCCACTGATGTATGTTATCCTAAGCACTTTTAAAATATCAGAATCAAGGTAGAATAAAAATATACTGTAAATACGTTTTTTCCTTATCTTAGCTTTGTCCACAACTAATTGGAATGACCACAATGCACACTCAACTAGGGTATAAATGAAGCCCTGCCAGAGAGGTGATTTTTGAGTTGATCCTCCTCAAAACCATAGAACGCCATCCAAGAATACTTCCATGGACTGATTCCTCAAGTGCTATTGGTCATTGACTATTTATTCTGGATATATTCTTGAATAAGCCCTCTTTCTCTTTAAGGAAGAGACACCTTTTGATACTCTTATGTGACAATATACTTTTCTTACATAATTTCATGTAATTGACTGATTTGGGCCCTTACATCAACCTACAGCAAGGTCATCTGAGGGAACAGTACCCTTCATGACTATATTGCAGCCACCCCAATGGGGACACATGTTGCAACATGGCACTGAAGTATGATGGTCTTGGATTAGAACAGGGAGCATAAAAAATAAATTTATTTTATAGAAAGTTTGTATCTTTTTAAAAAAGAAAGCCATACATTTATAAGCCTTTATTCTTATTTTACAAGGAGCAGTTATGCTAACCATTACTTCAACCAAGTAACCACTAAGATTAAAAGAATCTTTGTTAAACTTCAAGTACATTTCATCTCTTCATGCAAAGGCTTTTCCACACCACTGTAACCATCCCGGCAAAACTCCCCACCATCTTGCTATCCTACCACTGAACAAGGCAACACTGACCTTTCCAGTGGGTTCTCATCTCACTGCAGGCAAAGTCACCCAAATATACTTAGAACATGACAAAAGAGCAGTTCCAGTTTGCAAATCTAGTCATTTTTCTTAGAAACCCATAGCTTTTCCTTTCTGCAGCAGAACATGTTTCTTTATCATACAGCAATTAAAAAAAAGGTTCTGAAGAAAAAAAGTCAGGACCTACTATATTAATTGCATATAGTACACAGAGACAGTAGGAGATAAATTTCTGCCTCAAGCTTTTATGGTTTGAGACTTCCAAATGCTGATACAGACATGAACCTGATCTTTACTTAGAAAGTGGATCAGGGATAGGAATCACCTCTACATCTTGCACTAAATGTGTAGGGTTTTTCTCTTTAGGAAAGAAGACTCCAATGCCACTGTGGGAATCGGGTTATTAGGAATGACACTTATAATGAGGGCATTGGCTCATTAGTTTAATCTACTTTAAAAAGAAGGGAATGTAAAACAATAATTACAGTAGTATCATAAATACAGTGTTTTTCAGATCTCATGCTATCAGCTCAGCCTTCAGGATGGACATAGTGTCTGTAGAAGGCAGTTATGTTTTTTTACATGTAAAATGACCTTGTTTTCCCTTCAAAATTCGGCACATTTTTACCCAAAAAGATTTCATAATGATAAAATTGTGGGGTTTTAATTGTAAAATTAGGAGTTTTTAACAAAAAATTGACTTTATTACCTTAAAATTACTTTTTTCCCCATAAAATGATTTTTTTAACAGTAAAACAGATTTTTTTTAAATCACAAAATTAGCCTCCAAAATGGCCCCAAAATGACCAAATTTGGGGCAATTTTATAGAACGTGTATTTCAATAGCAATTACTGCTTTGGGTTGTTTGTTTTGCTTTGGTTTTTTTTTTCCCTAGCCTCTTTTTATACTCAAAAATCAGTGTTTTTCTATAGTTCTCTGAAGACCTGATTTCTCCATCCTCTTTTTTCCATATTGATTCATGATAAACATGATTTTTCTTTTCTCATTTTGCAAAGAATTGGGTAAAATTTTGGCATAAAAGATTTGCTCTAATCTTTTAACAGCTGTTGAGTTTCTAGAGGACTGCACTATGCTTCAGGCAGAACTGAAAAGTATTGAGAAATTTATCAAAGGTTGTTTGATATCTGAAGTAATTTTTCTTAGTAAATTTTTTCTTCCTGCTTTTAATGTTTATTTTAGGCTTCAGTGGTACTATTCATTGATCTGAGAGAGAGCCTCAAGAATCTGGACAGGATCAAACAAAGGAGTCACACTCCTTATTCTGTCATTGCCTTTCTGTATTTACCTGGCTTATAGACATCATGTGCAGGAGCAGGTCAGTATGTGCTTCCTCATGCTGGTGTCTTCGTGAGCAGATCTGCACACACCAAGGACCTGTAACCAGACAGCCCTGTGAGGTAGGTGTGTCCACTGGGACAGCAGCATGTGGTCTTGGGGATGTGAGCACTGGGATTGGAGAAGGAACATTACAGCAGTGAGGAAGGGAAGAGTTGCCTGCCTACATGAGCATGCCTGGCAAAGGGCCACTGACGGTTCTGAGCTCTTCTCCATCCTCTCTGCTCCCTGAAGCTTATCTGTTAGATATCTGATGGTAGTAGTACTCTTCTGTTGTTCAAGGATAAAACGTCTTAAACTGCTGTGCTAAAACTTGAGGATTTTGTCAGAATATTAATGTTTTGTTTTCTAGGTGATCTCATTCTTGCCACCAGAAAATGTTGTGTGCATTTCATCAGCTTTATACAAACCAGCAGTTTAGTAACTGATGTGTGTGATTGCTTTTATTTTTGCTGTCTTTTAGTGAGAGCTGGGAGGATGGAGAAATGCTCCAAGTTGACATGGCTTGGCTGCAGGTGAGGTGTTGTGTGTGCCTCAGGGCCTGCCACACCACCAGCTGCACCTACCTGAGGGCTGGCTTCAGCCTGTGGTCCTGAAAGTGTGAAAATCTCACAGGAGTTTTCAGGGGAATAGGATCTGGGTGCTGGTTGCACAGCCTCCAATGAAGACATTTCAGAAGTACCTCCTTTTGTTCAGGTGAAATAAAGACTTTCCTTAGTGGTACAACCTTTATTTTCTACAATAATGTGCAGTATATTAAATGCATCTTTGATTTCATCTGGTCTGGCATTGTTGCTTTTTTGAGGGAAAACAAGATTCAAAAGAAATGACATTTAATGAATTTTCTCTGGTCCTTATCTACATCTGTCAGCTACTGCATACTGCAGATAAAACTATTATTTCAATTAATTTTTCCTGGAAAACTGTATTTCTCTGACAGTCACCTCCACTGCAACCAAATGAAGCATGACAAAAAGAGTGGGCACACAGAATTTACATGAAATGTTACAAGCATATTCTGAAAAAAAAAAAAACCCTAACGAAACACCTTAGCTGCCACAACAACAAAAAAAATTCCTCAAGTTTATATCCTGAAAAGCTCTTTTTCTCCACTCTGTCGAAGACCTGAAACCAATTTATTGACTCATTTAGTAAAATTGAAATCATTTCCTTTGTGTAACCATGTGTCACCTAGGAAGTAAATAGTTTAATATGCCTTTGCTTTATTTTTATTGTCTTCAATGGTGCAAATCTATGCATGGACATACTCCCAAACAAAAGGAATCACTTTTACTTGGCTCTCAGACTGACACTTCTCACAGTGGTTCCATTTGACAGGGACACTGCTCCAGTACAACATCTATGCAACTCTTGGGTGTCTGTACATGGCATCACATCTTAGAAACGGGAAGTAATGGAGCTGCAGCAGCCAGGCCTTGGGAGTCACAAGACATGCTTTTCAAACCTGGGATGATGTTCTTTCACCCTGTTGTAGCTGATGCTCCAGTAATCAATCAAGAGCTTTAAATAAACAGTCCCAGACATGGCTAACAGGTAGCTCCTTTCTGAAAACCAGTCTTTTGCAGCACACCAAAAGACAAACTGTAACATAAAATGAATACTTAAGTTACAGGATATTCACTGAGCTTATCTCCATTTGGGTCAAAGGTGTTAGACAAGAAGAAAACTGTAAATACAAATTGACAGGAATAAGCATTGACACTGCTGTTCTTTTATATAGGGATGAGGTGAGTAGAAAGTTAAGCCATTTAACTCCTCTCCTCCCAGCTTGTATCAAATAAAAAGCATAAAATTTGTATGCTTTAGGGCAATATACTCTAGGAGACTGGAAAGGAAATAAAGTACTTTTCACCCTTTGAGCTCATATTTGGTTCTGCTCCATTTTGTAATTTGCAGCTAAAAATTCTTACTCTCCAATGGCTGTTAATGAAGAAAGAGCTGCCAGTGTCATTCTCATTCATAGCAAACAAGGATATTAAAAGCCAATGAATCTTGAGGAATCATCATTAGACTGTTTCTCTCTGGATCAGGTCTGTGCCCCTGGGGCTTCTCAGCTCCATTTATTTACAAAAACATAGATAAACTTTCATGAAGACTCCAATCCTGAAAGACACTTGATCATCTGCATATCTTTGAGTAATGTTCCACATTATATTTTTAAGTCTACACACATCACTCTAGAGTCCTCCTTACTTTAAAAAGGAGACTTTTCAAATCCATGGATCTTCTACAGAATTATTTACAAAATACACCTAAGTTACACTTGTGCACACCCCCTGAACCCCAAGACACTCCACAGTTGCCAAAGAGAGCCAATATGAAGAGAAGAGGGATGTCCACTCCAAGACTGAACAGGCAGAAAATGATGAGGTTTCAAACTGATGAATTTGTGGCCAGTAGAGGAAAAAGAATGTTAATTGTAAGATGATATAAAAATTACAAGCAAAATAAATTTTTCCTTTTTTTAAGTAATAAGTTATTGGACACAAAACTCCAGCTGTGTCCTCAGTGGGGCATAGAGAGGCAGAAGAACCTCCCTCAACCTGCCCATACCTTGATCTCCGAGTAAAGCTGAGTTCATGAGCTGGGCTCTGATCTCTGAGCATCATCCAAATTAATAGGAGTGAAACCATAACTTATTTTTGAATTATTTTTTTAATGCCTCCGAAGAGCAAACCGACTTTATAAACACAGTGTCCCTAAGACAAAGGCTAAAAGTGATAATTTCTTTTTGTTGGTTGTCTGGTGGTTTTGATCTTTTTTATTTTAGACTTGCGTTTTTAAAATCATTTTGTCACTGCAGCTCATTTGAAAGGCTGGGTTTAATTCTGAGTAAAGATGCGTGACAGTGTCAACCTTTTGATATTGGAATTCTGTGGTGAATCACAGGGTTTTTTTGCATCTGTGCATAAGATTCTGCACCAAATGCAGTGACAGTGTTGAGTTCAAGTCTTTTGAGTAAAAAAATACTACAAACATATACGTCGACAACTGAGGGGGTGAAGGAGCTTAGGTGTCTATTTGAGAGCATAATTAGGAAGTCATGGGGTTACACAGGTTCTACAAAAGGGTTGTGACCTCTGTGATGCCTTCCAAAAGATCACAGCAGGTGAAAAAAATCTCACCTAGGCTCCAAGTCTGGAGTGACTTTTTTATAAGAGCTTTGCAATGTTTTATATCAAAAGTGTATGTGGTAGGGGAATGAATGGCACAGATGTCCCTGGGATACTAGGGACTGTGTCGTTGCATTGCACTTAAGTAAGACAGAATTTCTTTTGATACTTTCTCTTTTTGCGTCCCCCCCTAAATTAGTTTTATGTTTATGGCTCTCATTCTAGAAATCAGTACCTGGGATTGAAGTGGATGTGCTGGCGATTGAAACGGGACTGGCTGCTACTTTGTAGTGTTTGGTGTAGAACAAAAGCTGAGGGCAGGCAGAGCTCTCTCACTTTTCTTATCAATGTTTCCTTAGCAAGTGGGGAGCTGTTGACTTCCATGATGAGGAAAATACACTTTTCTTTCTGTATTACAAACCTTTGAAGAAAGATCAGTAAACAGAAAATAACCAGCCACCTTCAACAGGCTTAGTGAGTAGTTATCCCAATGTGTCAGTAGCACATTCTGTTACAACATTTTCCTCTGGTCTGTCTTCATGTTCAAAATCAGCAGGAACAGCTCATCCATGGCTCTCTGGAGTGCCTTTGGCACATCATCCTTTGTCAATGAGATGAATCCTGAAAACTGGGGAGCCCTGGGTCCCTAACGGGGACAATGGGGGCCCCCCAAGCCCCCCCCGGCAGTAGCGGGGCCTGTAACTGGGTGCACTGGGACCATACTGGGAGCACTGGGAGCCCCCCCAGACCCCCCCCGCTGTAACCGGGCCTGTAACTGGGAGCACTGGGACCACACTGGGACGGACTGGGGGCGCCGGGGGCCCCCCCAGACCCCCCGCCTGTAATCCCGCCCGCAACCAGGAGCACCGGGGCCATACTGGGAGCAGTACTGTGTGCAAACCTGGACTCTGCATCTCATCAGTGACTTAGAGAAGGTACAGAGAAGAACAAATAAAAGGACAGAGAAGCTTCTATATGAAGAGATACTTTTCAATGTGCAGAGGAGAAAGCTGAGGAGGGAAATATAATGTAGACAACATTCTGAAGGGGTGTCAGTCCTCTGAGCTTTGTCTGTGGCCACTTACCCCAGCAGGCTTTTCAAACCCTGGCATCCAGTTTGACCTGGAGCTGATTCCTTCCTGGACAGTTAATGACAAATGTCATTTTCTGTTAGTGATGCTATTGATCAAGGGATAATTACCAAGGACTTCATTTCTCCCCATACATCCACTCCATTATGGATCGACTGTAAAGGGAGTAACCAGGGCTCACTCACAGCTCGTGACCCCACTGGAATACTCAGAAAACAATAAAGCAAAATCAAGACACAAGTGCACAAAGAGCAGAAGGAGGTATCCACGTTTGTTTCAGGCTTTCTCATTCTCTCTTTTCAGATTAAACAAACCACAGTGCCTATAAATTGAATTTAATATTGAAAATAATTTTTTATTGTCTACATTACAGAATACTTAAAGCTGGTCTGAAATCAGTCTAATGCGAATAAGTTTGACTGTAAATATGGGTTCACTGGAGAGATGTTTTTCTTCTCCTCCTTCTTTGTGTTTTACTATTTTTCTTCTCTCTTCAGTATCCTTCTCAAATTTAAAGTCCATATTCTTTTTCTGAATATCTAATTTTTTATCTAGGTACATACAGCTTCTTCCCAGCCCAGAACCAGACCTGTTTGAGTGAGCTCATCTTTACACAATTGTCCTCAAACCTGTAACAGAAATGCTGCTACCATGACTTTGGCTCTTCAGACATTTGCCTTGTCCTCTACTTCTACACAGTTTTATATTCTGCCTCTTTGGTAATGTTTTTCTTCTCACAAACACATTTTCTTCTTGTTCCTGTTGGCATCCTGTTTATCTGTGAGTGTGAACATGCATGTCTGTGTTTTCACATGCAAGCTGTATTTATAGCTGTAAAAATTAATTAGAAGTCAAGGAAGAGAAAAGCATAAGCACAGAATATTCTAATATAGCAATTAAAATATATTTTTATGGCAGCACAACAGAAGAATCTTTCCATTTGACACAGGTCCTTACTGCAATCAGTGCCATACTTCAGAGCATCTTCCATTCCTGTGTAAGCAACCAAATGACTCAGTTTTAAGCTGTTGGGTGTTGTGTTTTCTGCTCCATAGCAGTGTGTGTGCATGTGTGTGTGTAAAAGAGAGAAACAAAGACAGAGGGAAAACCATGCAAATAGCATTCTATATAGAAACATCCCCACAAGATAATACTAAGATTTCCATGTAACTGAAACTGAAAAAAACCTACACAGCCATTGCAAACTCAATAACCTGTAGCATAGAAAAGTTCCAGTCACCTCCCTATGTGCAAGCCAGGTTCATTAGCAAGCTATTTGAAAATTCAAATGGCAAGATTTGTTTAAGCAGTCGGTGAGGGGAAAGCAATGTTAATCTGATCAATACTGAACCCTTGAAGGGTTTTTCAAGAGAAAGTTGCTTTAGTTGAGATAGAATCTTCTTTGATTACAAGGCAAGCCATGTCTACAGTCAACACAGCCTTGTGGTTTTCATAAACACAAACCCCAAATACCATTCCAACTCATTTCAAAACAATTAACGATAAATTCCTTTCTGGCTACCACTGAACAGCTTTCCAGATTCTGAGTTTATAACAAGTTTTTCCCATGCTCAGTAAAATGTGATTATTTTGATCAGCCTAGCTTTAAATGCTTGCCACAGTGGCATACCCTTATTTTCCTTAAGGGATCTTTTTACCATATGATGGGGAAGCCTTTAGTCATCTTACCCCACTTGTCCTGATTATTGCACGGAGAAAAGATAGCAAAATAGCAAAATTGTCACAATGCATATAATCCTCAACCCAGGCTTGCCTCTTTTTTCGGGGAATGGATGAGTGCAAAGGGAAGGAGAAGATTAAATCTGCACAAGAAGGTTATCCCTGCTATGGGTTAAGAGGCAAAATGTCCAGAATTGAAGCAGAATATTAAGGAATTTGGCTAAAGGGATCTCTTTGGTTTTGTGTTTCAATATGCTCCAGAAATTAAACAAGAAAAGGGCCTTGAATTTTAAATGTTGCAACTTAGGGAAGCCCAAGTCAAACATCTATTTTATTAGCTCAAAACATATGGAAAAGAGACAGTAGGTTTATAGTTGGAGTCAAACGCTGCATTGCAAAATGACATGAAATAGGAACTACTGTAGTTTTAAGAGTAAAGTATAGCTTTTAGAAACAAATTTATCAGCCTCCCTAGCACCTTTTAGATAACTGATAGTTGTTGGGGTTTTTTTAATATCCCACTTATGGAAGTTATGTAATAAATTGTGCTTCATAACTCAGAATGACTGAAAGGATAGTTTTAGCTGTGAAGGGTTTTGCATGTAAATTGATCAATAAATTAGATGGATTAATTAAGTTCTGTTTGAAAACTCAAATGTAACAGTCAATTTTCCCAACGTAAGGAGGCAAGCCAGAAAAAAAAAAATCACCTACAGCAATGAACTTCTGGAGAACCATCTCACCCTCAGGATAGAAAAACAACCAGCAGTTTAAAATCATTTAAGGAGATATATTTCTAAGCTCAAACTGCTGCTCATTTCCCCATAGCATTGGCATGCCTCACCCACTTTGCTGAAGGGCTAGACGTGTCCCCTGCACTGCTGGAGTTGTGTCCATCTAGAAGTAAGTGTTACTTGTGGACTACTCATAAGGAAGAAAGTGAGATATTCCAAACTGAGATTTGGTAAGTAAAAGTATATTAAAAACAAACAAACAAACAAACAACACCAACAAACAACAACAAAAACCACTAAACAAAAAAAGCCAAACAAAAAAACACTATAGGAAATTACATAGTCAGAAAACTCCCAAGACACTGAAGAAACCAGGACTTCTCCCATTAGTCACAGAAGTCCCACATAGATTCTGGAAGAAGTTCAACATCAATAAAAACCTATTTAGTGCCATTATGACCAAATTCAGGGGAGAGAACAATCTTATTGGTGTTGTCCCAATCTGTCTCAAAAAGGTGCTAGAAAGGATGAACAAAAAAAGGTACACTACCCCAGAAATAATTTCTAAACATCAAGGATTACAAAGTCTGGTTAGTTTTTATCTAAGAATGGTTAGTCTGATAACAATGAAATGCATCTTTTTTGCACTTTCTTAAATACATATATTTTGACTGGGCTCTGGATGGCCTGCAGGCTGGGAAAAGGGCCATCCCACTCCTGCTCACAGGTTTAAAGGAAAACTTCAGGTAAAACACCCATTGGCAAATAGCATTTTGCAAGAATGAAAGAGAGATCTGGGTAACTGTGAACTCAAAGTGCCTTTTCTCCTACACAAAACTACAGCCTTGCTGTCAACAGTTCAAATGAGCTAATTTTTTCTTGAAGTAGTGCCTGATTTAGAAGCTTGCGACCAGTTCACAAGCTTTTGAGGTTTTCACTAAACCTTAAGACAGTGAGTGCAGCAGTGCTGTGTAACACTGAAAGTCCATCCAGTTCAATATGCTGGGACTGAAAGTGAATGTCCAAGGACGAGAGTAAGATGAGGACAAGAATGTGGGATAATTGCCCATCTGTTGTGATGATGCTGGCTGGTCATCTTTGAAACTTTTCGACATCTGTTTAATCCTCTCTGAGAAGTGTGAACCAGGACTGTGCACACACTGCTCAAGATACTTCCGCGATGCACCTTTAGAAACCGTGTCTTCGTTTCCGAACCAGGCTCCACCATCATGGCCGCTTTCCCAAACTCTCTGGGATAAAACTCAATCTCCTACCACAGCTCCTCTCTTTTCAGCAGTATCAGATGGTGTAGGTCTTATATTTTGGATGGCAACTTTTGTTGTTTCTGGTTGATACAATTTATAAAGGAGATGTGCAATATGTGCTCTCTTCAGCTTGAAGAAGAGTGCTCAGTCCTTCTGCTGGACTTAAAGTCCAAGCTTTAGATGAAGTCACCATATGTTTGATCCCTAGAAGGGTCACTGTAAAAATATATATAACTGCTGTTTCTTTACTGGGATATTTTTCTTTGATGTGAGTAAACAAAATGGGAAAAAAACCTGTAGCAATGTAAATCTCCTGAAGGTGAAAGTTGTTGCTCCACTAAACTTCATACTGTCTGCGTGGCACTTTTGTTTTATGCTTGTAACGAGATCCTGTGAAAAGGCAAGTGAACTTGACCGGGGAAAGGTGGAGAGGCTGCGCTGGGGGGGGGTGGGGGGGGGGGAGAGGGAGGGAGAGAGAGGGAGAGGGGAGGGGAGGGAAGGAGGGGGGAGAGAGAGAGAGAGAGAGATGCCCTGGGAAGGAAGGAAGGGAGAGAGAGAGAGAGAGAGAGACGGACGGGCGGCGGGAAGGGAGAGAGGGTGCGAGAGAGAGAGGGAGGCGGCGGGGGGCGGAGGGGCGGCAGAGAGAGGGCGCGGGAGCGGGGCACGGGGGGTAGTTATTTTGCATAGCTCAAATGGAATCAACAGAAATACTGTAGATTTAAAAACTAGATCCTGCTATTAAGTATTCAACATAGCACAAATAGAAAACACGTAGTCAATCAATTTAAAAATTGCTGCATTAGCAAATGCAAGAACTAGGTAGTCACACAGAAGCATTAATAAGCCCTGCATTAGATTATTAAAACCTTAGGCTCTACAACAGCATGATCTGAATTGTGAACTATACATCATATGAACAATTGAGATGGTAACCAAACCACATCAGATCATTCTGCAAGACTCTCCAAATGACATCTTTATCAACCTCAGCACTACCTTATCATTCAGCTAGGGAGCAATAAAACCCCAGAGCATTCTCTTCACACTAGAGCTGTTACAGACAATAGCTCAGCAAAGCTGTGTTCTTCTTAATGCCAGTTTTGAAGGAAGTCTGTAGGTTAACAAAAAATTCATCTACAACATCTACATGGTAAGACTCATTTAAAAGGCTTGATCTTCACCTTCTTTCCTTTGTCTTGTCTTTGGCAGTTGCATGAATGTCTTTTGAGAGCCTGTTCATTTCAAGGTGCTTCAGATTTCATCTGTACCATCTTTGTTTATCTCCAGCAATTATACACTTATCAGGCTGACTACAAATAATTCAGAGAAAGGCTTTGTTCTATTCGATTACAGTTTTCATCATATCCAATGCAACCAAAGTTATATAGTGATAAAAGCTATATAATCATGCTATTAATTATTCTATTTACTCCTGATATCAGGCACTAACCCAGGGCATTTTGTCCAACACAGATGTTTTGAAATGTGCAAAGGTCAATATTTTTAAGAATTCCTTCAAGGGAATATACCAACAAGACTTGACAGAAACTAATCATCCTGCATTTTGGATATGGAACAAAGGGAACACAGTCACACACAGTATTAACCTTTCATTAAGTATCTCTCTTTAGCTAGTTTCTATTCAAAAGATACTCAACCAAAGTGTGACTTCATGGTGTTTTGGTCATGTTTCCTCTTGAGATCTGCTAATAGAGAATGGGGTTTACTGAAGTTTCTGCTTATGAAATACTGATATGCCTTGTTAACTGGTTAAGGTTTAAAAATTTACTAGGTTTGCTGTCTCAATCTGTCCCTGTCAGATTGGGAGCTATGTAGTGATTTGTTGATTTTGGCTAATGATTTCTATGCTAATTTCAAGGGTTTGAGTGAATTGTCTCCAGTCGCTTCCTGTGGCTCATGGTGTTTAGTCTTTTGTCCTTCCTTTCTGTCATTGCTGTGCAAGAGCAGCTGCGGAAGGCACAGACAGGGCTTGTCGTGTCCCAGAGCTGCATTAGCATTTGTCCTTATTTCTGTAGGGAAATCCTGTGCATCATAGTCTCTGACTTGCAGCATTTGGCCTTCTGGCAGTTCCCATCTAGCCACATGGGTAGGCCAGGACCATTTTTAAACTATAAACTAGATCCTTTGCATCCTATAGCTCTCCGTCTGTCTGTCTGCACGCGTTTTATGCAAAACAAGCCTCCCTAAGCAGGAGCTTTGCAGCCACCCAGAGAGCCCAGAGCCTTCTGCATCACTCCACACTCCCACCAACCAACCCCCCACCATGGGGGGGCTGGGTACAGCCACCTCCAGCCCCCCTTCACCTGGCACAGGGTCACTCCCACCTGGGCAGCCAGTGAGCTGGGGGAGCCTCAGCAATGGGGCTTTGGAGAGGCTGCCAGAGCCCCAGCCCCTGCAGACAAATGCAATTACCTGGGCTTTGAAACTTACAGAGAAATACTGCCATGCAGGAAGATGATCTTCTTTATCTTGGACTCAAGTGACTAGTGGAAAATGGGAGAACTGTACAGACCAGACAATGTTTCATAAAGGTATTGTACTATAGTAAATTAATACTGCCTGTAACTGCCCTCACAAAAAAGCAATTACATTGACTGTTCATTTGTAGACACTACCACTGCAATACAAATAAATCCTGTAACATCAGCCTCAGGGGACAAAACAGCCTCATGTGCTACCTTGTGTATGAAGTTAGATTCCAAAGAGTATGTGAATGGTTCAGAAGCACCTAACAAGACAGGCTTTGCACAAGGTGAACTAACACAGTTTAGCTATGCTTGTGCTAAAACACAGCTAGAACACTCAGGAAGAATTCACTCTTATAACTCTAATCATGGATCCTACACCTATGAACACTAAATATACAGACATAATTTAATAGCTAAATTGATTATTTAATTTAAGTAATTATAATCACATATGATATTTGCTCTCATTAGACAGACCATGATGGTTGTGTCTTAAAAAACTATCCAAACCCAGCTGGATTACAGATTCTGCAGAGTGCTGCTGTGTACTCTTGTTTCTACAGAGAATTTACATACTGAAAAGAAGGAAGGTAGCAGGGAGAGGAACTGTGTCCACACAGTTTAAATCAAAGGGAATGTCTTTTGAGATTTGTGCTAGGAACAGTGAAATTGTGTGTAGTCATTGCCTATTGTATCTGTACAGCCCATTGTTTCTTTCTTTCTTTCTTTCTCTCTTGCCATTTCAGGCAGCAAAGCTCACGGAGGTGACCAGCCACCATCCCCTCTCATGGCACCGAAGTGATGGGGATGCTGCCTCAAGCAGCTCCAGCCACCCGACCAGCCCTGAGAGCAGCGGCTCCATCTCACCCGGCAAAGGAGGTGCAGAGCTGAGGGCTCAGAGGCACCAGGGCACCCATTCAAGACCAGGGAGCAGTTCTGGCTGCCTCGGAGGTACACTAGACCTCTCTCCTGAAGCAGCCACCACAAGCTGAGGTCTCTCCCCCCCATGAAGACAAGCAAACACGGAGGTGTCCACTGCCTCCTCTCCTCCCCTCCTCACCTCTGGCATCCATCTCCTCCGAGCAGACTGGTTCCCAGGCTGTGTCAGCAGCAGCCCCTCACTCCCAGGAACGAGGCAGACACATGGCTGTCACAAGAGATGCTGCTTCCTTGCTGATTTGAAGCCTGGTGGCTCAGACAGTTCTCCCCTTATGTTGAAGACAAATCTAAACTGAAAAGCACTCCAACAAAAAAATACAACGGACTGGAGGAGAAAAGAAAGTCCTTACGGACGAGTACTTTCTACTCGGGGTTTTCTGAAGTGGGTGAGAAAAGAATAAAGCTCCTGAATAACTCTGATGAGAGACTTCAGAACACCAGAGCAAAGGACAGAAAAGATGTCTGGTCGAGTATCCAGGGGCAGTGGCCAAAGAAGACGCTGAAGGAGCTGTTCTCAGACTCTGACACTGGTTTTATAACAAAAAATAACAGTAATATAAAACAACAGATAATTGATACATGATTCCTCTATCATTATGATCTTGAACGTTATATCCCTTGACATTTACTTCTTTCTTAGAACTATGACACTTGGGTATCAGCAAATGCTCACTTGTATTTATATATAAGAAACTTCCCTTATTTACTAAGCAAAACACAAACTTTTTTACTATAGACTAGCGTATTTTAAAGAGAGAAAGAACCACTTATCCTTTCAATGGTGAGTGTTTCACTTAATGTCTCTGGATGTTTTTTCTGTTTCCTTTTCTCACCTATGGGGGCAAATCAAGCTTGATGAATGATTCAGGATCCTTAATTCAGCTATGGGTTAGATAATAGTAAGTTATGGAGTTAGTAAAGTTCACATAGTGGACTCCAAAGAATCAGCCTTGACTATTGACTGTTTAATTTTCAGAGAAAAATGTTTTTTACTCCAGCATCATAATTCTTGTATTAAAATATCTGAAAAGAGAAGTCACTATATACAGTATATACACTGAGTGGCCAGATTATTATAACCACCACATCAGTACTTCATTGGGCCACCTTTTTCCTTCAATACTGTGGCGATTCTTCTTGGCATTGACCACACGAGATGTTCAAAGGTAATTGTAGGAATATGACACCATGCCTAATGTGTGAGAATTGATGGTTGTGTAACCAGCTGCCTGATGGCTTTGTCAACGTCGTCCCACAAATGCTCAATTGGATTAAGATCTGATGATTGTAGGTTTTCCTCTAACCTTCCCAAGAGTGAGATCTGAGAGAGAGGCTGCTTTGTTTGGCTCCTACTTCAGACAAATCAAAGCTTTTGAAGTGTAGAAATCGCTGTGCTGCTCTATTAATTGTTGTGCCACTGTTGTTCAGATGCTTAGATCCTTCTTCCTTGAAAGAGCTGCTCTGCTGAGGGGGAGAAGGGAGTGACATGCCAGAGCAGTTTAAGAGGAGAAGATACACAAAAGCTTGCACTGCATGGCAAGTTGCTTTGTGGACAGTTAGCTGCCAGGAACTGGGATAGGCTGGTTGCAGCAGATTCCTACCTGCAAAAGGCACCAAGTGGCATGAAGCTACTTGTAGAATGGGTGTGCTGAAAGAATGTAGTAAAGAGGCTACAGAAAATGGTAGGGTGATGAGAAAGAGGGAGCAAAGACAGATGTCTTTTCAGCTTTCATGGGGCTGAACCATGGTACAGAGTGCAGTTTCTTGCTAAAGAGTGCAGTCATCCTGCTGAATAGGATGCCATTGGCCCTCTTAGCTGCCTGGGTACACTGCAGGCCCATGTTCAGTCTAGGAGCAGGAACAGCCAAGAGAGGAATTTCAAAGCCAAATCTGGCTTCCACAGCTACACCACTCTGATCCAGCTTTATCTTTCAGGCATTGATACCTCTCCAGAGGAAGCACCAAAGGTCAAGCCTGACCTCTAGTCTCTTTTCACAGAAAGAGTTCTGCCTAGACTTAACCCATACATCTCTGGTTAGGTTTTGTTTCATTGAATGAAATCATGAGTGGAAAAAGCCAAAAAATTGTTGCTCTTATGTTAGTTTGGAGAGTGGAAAAAAGAACCCTCATCCTGAAGCGTTCAGAGCAGTCACCCCAAAGTTGTGACACATTGTGCAGCAGTGCTGATAAAGTAGGATGTGTGCACATGTATTTTAGGGTTTGTACATGGAAATGTTCAGGGGTTTTTTTGTTCTGTTTTGGGTTTTTTCCTACGTGAATATGCATTTGTCTTCCTGCTTTTTCATTTTTTAAAAGCATTTAATGAAACATTTTATGCATAATGATGTTCATCAGCTTAACTAATTCCATTTATTTAGGAGTGTAATGCATCCAGACTTTGATTAGCTGTACGCAATTGTAGGTAGACACAGAGGCATTTTACAGGGGATTGTTCAGCAGTCTGTGATTGAATTAGGCTAGAAAAGTGTGGCTGTTGATGGGCCTGTGTAGGAAATGCTGTGCTGATTCCTGGGGCTTTCTTTTGTAGTGGTAGGGTAGAGAGCAAGGACAGTACTCAATCTGACATGTAAGATAATGCACTTAGGTACTAGTATTTTCAGTCTGCTTGTCTGATCATTCAATACAGGTCTTTACATCTTTATATGCCTTAAATTCTTATCAAGGAAATGGGAATCATAACATCTCTAGAAACAACCACAGTGTTCTACAGCAAATGTCCTTCCAGCCCATTATCTTTTCTGTCTTACCACCCCGTAGCAGATCCTCAAAGCAAGAGTTGCTTGGTTGCTTGTCACTGTGTGTCACAGAGCAGGACTTGGGGTGAGCAGGTGAGAATATATGTTCTCACTCTAAGGAGAGCTGTGCTTCCCTGCTGGCTGATCCATCCTCTTCTCCTCCTCCTCCTTTCTTCTAATTCTTTATCTGATCTTAGCCTTTGGATTTTTCTCCTTCCTCACCTAGTCCAGTTGCTAAAATGGTGAATATTGAAGATATTGCCACTGAAACTTCCCAGCTGGAATATGAAAAAGCTTCATCAGTTACTCAGGAGCCGTTTGTCCAACTAAATAGAGCTCTAGCCCAAAACCGAAATTACCAACAAAGATGTAAGCCCCTCTCTCTACTTTCCCTCCTTTGTCTACTCAACTTCCACAGTTCACATGTGTGTGTTTCAGACACTCATCAGGTACAGGAGGAGATGCTTCCTTTGCATGACAGCAGTTTAACTACAGGGTGACAAAGGCCTAATGCTATTTTCACCGTGTCTTTGTCCCCAAAGTCATGCCAAAGTTTGCAGGTGGCTCAGATTTGTCCTAGCAGCCACATTTCTTAGTGTTCATCTCATACAAAATCCTTGCAGCCCTAAAAACTCCTGCTGAATGATGAAAAATTTAATTGAAGACTAAAGAGATTCCTTAGTTTATCTGTAACTATTTTCTATTTCTGCCCTTTCTTAGTCATTAGAAGGATCCTTTTGGGGCATATAATCCAAAAAAAGACAGGTACACAAAACCAGCATGACTAGGAATTACATCATGATATAGGATTGCCAGCTCTTCAACACCTCATTTACAGAAGAGGGAAGAGGTGCAGTGAATCTGGGTGATAACAGAACATGTGTAAGATGAGATGAAGCTTGTGTTACATTAGAGTGAATCCTTCAAAGAATGCTGAACTGCACAGTGGCTTCTGTGTGATTTCTTCAAAACAAATACAACTATTGAAGCTGGTTTTGACACAGTGTTAATAGGACTTGAAGGAGAAACAAGGATCCCACATTTTCAGACACAGCTAGCTGTTCTTTGCTCTAGATTTTTACGTACCTAGATTACAGAATTTCTACACACATAGAACTGAATAAAGTCCCTGATGTGCATGTAAGGAATCTGTTGGGGAAAACAGTCTGGGCTGCTTCTGTTGTTAAGCTAAGACAAACATTCATGGGGTTGCTTTTGCTCAAGCACCTGGGTGCACTTGGTGATTGACGCAGGAGGATGGTAAAGATGGATGTGTACCTCAAGATGATTTGATTTTAGGTGAGAACAGCCAGTATTGCCTACGCAAGGGGCTGTTAGATCACAGTGCTGCCTTTTCACTCCAAACTTTGACACGTTTCTTGTGTCAAAGAACTTTGATCCCAACAGACCACACCATATTTTGCCTTTTCAGCTATTCTTAAAATAACCTTATGTTGACTGACTAACCGTGTCCCAACAATCTCTTTCACCATTAAGGACAGTAGACCACTGGAGATGCAATATTGGCTTTACCAAGCTCCCTCTCACTGCCTTAATTCTTATTAATTCAGAACAGGCCGTGAGGTTATTTAACCTGTTTCAGTTAGCAGGTCTGTGTTGGTTATAAACAAAATATAGAAAAGAACATTATGCAAAAAAACTCCAAAATTGGGCATCTTTAAACTTCAGATGACTTTGCTACTCACTGCATACAGATGTAGTGTGCATAAGCAGATAGATGGCAATAGAAATGTAGATGTGAAGAGAGCCTGTTGAAAGATAGGCTCCAATATAACATAGGACACTGCAATGCAATTTTCTTCAAGCCCAAAGCACACACATCCATGTACACAGGTACAGCAAAATAGAACATCTGCATAGTATATAAAACCAAACCATGACTGTTTTTTCCTAGGCTCAAGTGTTATGAGCTTTCTTTTCATTGATCCCTGAGTGATGAATGTAGCTGAAGAGCAGGGATGTCTGGTCTAGTCTGTCTGATCATCATGCTGATGGCTCTATACAGCCTATCTCACATACACATGCAGCATGTCTATGCCGTGCAGTATCAGGCTGTTTCTCACAAGCCAGAAACAGCAAAATTAAAGCCCTTATTATTATTTAGGGGATAATTCCCCACGTGGCTTTGTTGGTTAATTTTTTTAGTTCAGTGAGAACTCTCTGAGGAAGATCATTAATTTTTTTCTCTGAGCTGGAGAATGCTCCAAGGTTGCAGTGGCTGGTCACAGCAGGTTAATGGCAGAAGAGATCTGTACATTCATAGCCAGCTGAGAAAACACTTAACTTATGTACATGAGAAAAAAAAATTAGAATTGAAATGACAACAACTTTTGTGTCAGGCACAGGGGATAAATTAATCCATCAGGAGATTGCTTCAGGTAATCAAAGAGTTGTAACACTCAGCTACTGATGGTATCTGTGGAAAATCCTGCTCAGAATCTCCCTGATCTTATATCAGGCTGCTGTCATGCTAAGCTTTGCTTATTGGATCTCCACAACAGGCCACTTCTCCGTGGTGTGAAGATTCATCAGCTCACTCCTGAGTCATCACAGGCAGTTTTATTTCCAGTCCAGATCAGTTTGTATCTGATGCTGAGGATGTTGTCAGTCCCTCATGGTTGAACTTTTTCACTGTGGTTTTGGTCCTGTCCTATCCCAACATATTGCTGTGCCTCATTCACCTTGTTTACCCACAGAAGCAGGGTTTGGGTTGGAACAGTGTCTAGCTCTTGAGGTGCCAGCAGGGATGGAGCTGATCTGATGGGGAGCAAAGAGTGTGGAGAACATTGCCCCTGGTAGAGACAGGTGACTTGGGGAATTTGTTTCATCACCATCCTTTTAAACAGAAGCCTGCCATTCCTTTTCCTGTTTCTTCATGGGGTATTCCAGCTTTCCTTTCCTTGAGAAATATGCCATGGCTGTTCTGCAACTTCAGACATTTCAGTTGATGCCAAAGAAATTGTCTGAAAAGGGATTTTTATTTTCCTGAATTCTGAGATTGCAAGGAGGCTGCAGATGTGGCTGTAGAAATTAATCTTTTGCAGGGAGGAATGAAATTTGTTTGCTTGGTGTATGAAAAACACATCTGACGCATCTGTTACGAAAGCTGAATGGCTGGGGAGAGGGAGAGGGGCAGAGTGTGTGTGTGTGGATGGCATTACCATAATCTACAGAATGCTTTGCTTTGAAAGTCTAAACCATATTCAAATGTGGGTTGCACAGTCTTGTGGTTTTTCCAAGATCTTATCCTGGAGGATTTCTATGGTACAAATAGAGGCTCCCAGAAGAAGTGTAAAGGAGCTTTGTATGAGTGTATTATTGGCTCTGCTGATGGAAGGGATCCTTAGTATTTTCTCTGTGTAGAAATCAGGACTAGGTCATCAGGCCAGGAAAAATAGGGAATGACTCTGCATGTCTGTGTCATGTTCCAGAGCAGGATGGATAACAGCCCGAGGCACTGCCCTGTCCTGCCTTCTGAAGGAGGACATGGACTTGGTTCAGGCAGGACCCTAAAGCTCTGGGTGTAGCTGGCAGTGTGCTCCTGGCTCTGAGCTGCTGACTCCCAGAGCTGCTCAGGATAGGAGTTCTGTTGCAAGGCATGTTTTAAGAAACACAGATGAAGTGCATTTTGTAGAGGTGTGTTACCCTTGTAGGCTAAAAATGAGGTGAAGTAGGTGAAAATCAACTCACCTTTGATCAATAAATAATGATTTAATATTGTTTTCATATCATCAGAACTGCAGATTGACAGTGTTTTTAATTAGGCAGTAGACTGAAGTTAATCACCACTACAGTAAAATGAATAGAAGTGGTAATGTGGTGATAATTTGTAAGAAGATCTTTGTGCAGAAATATTATTCAAGTGAGCTCAATTCACTTGCAAGGGTTCTTGGAAATTTATGCTCCAATTACAAAGCCTTGGTTGTCTCTTATGTGTTCTAAGCATCTTTTTCCTCAAAAAATGCTGTGACTAATAACTCAGTGAGCAGGGACTTCTAAGAACAGACTCAATGGTAGCAGCCAGCTGTGCACATCTCAGATGTATGTCTACTAACACTTTCACTCCCTGAAGCCATTTGGCAGCTCCAGGCAGTCCCACTGAGGAGGCTATATGAGCCAGAAGGTGACATTCCTATGGCCAAGAGCAGCACAGCCCTGCTTTCATGGGGAAAAAAAGGAACTTAATGGTGATACCACCCAGACAAACCATCCCAGGGGTTGAATCCTGGTCTCCACTTCCTTTCCATGCCCCTCTTACACACACATGTACACACACTCCCATCTTTTCCTCCCCTTCCAGCAGGTAAAGTGGGTCACCTTGAGACACCAGGTTATTTAAAAACATAGTTTTGTGAGGGAAATATAACTCTCCAGCCTGGTGTCTGTGATCTGTTTCTGTAAACACATTAAGCCTGTTATTTATTCCTTGTTTATTCAAGATATTCCTTATTCTGGTGTCCACTTTTTCTCGTCCTAGAAAGGGAGAGAATGAACTTCATGTTTTTTCATGAAGATACTTAAAAAATGTGGATTTCCTTCACTGCAGAAAGTTCCTATGAGATTAAGTAATCATCTTCAATTAATAGCTGATCTGATGCACTTGGACACAATTTTGTGAAGGCAAATGATATCCACAGTCATAAAATGGCCATTTTCTAGGAAATTCTGCATTTTTATTTTCAACCTTCCTGGCTCTTTGAAATATCTGTAACCTGGTGCTGCTACTGACTGCATTTGCAAGTCTGAATTGATGTGAACTCTTAACATTATAAAAAGTAATTAGTAAGTAGTATCATTTGCTTCAACATACACAATCCTACTGTCTCTTCTATGCCTTTACATACACTACCTTTACACTACCAGCCCAACAGAAGGCTTTATTACTTAGCAGCAGAGGGGACTCAATGAATCCTGTCCAGCCTCCATGGAGAAACAGAGGCTGTGAGGTCCAACCAGCATGTGTCTGACTGCAGCTGGAGCCTCTCTACAGCCCCTGTGGAATTTGCCTGTCACTTTGGTAGATACTCCATAGATAGTGGGAGGGGAAGTGCCTGCAGGAAAGTTGCCCGATGCCCAAACTAAATTTTGTGCCTGGTTGTCACTTTGGATATGTACCGTCTCAGTGCTTTGCTATTTTGAGACAAATATGGCTGAAGTTGAAATGTAACCATTAAGGACTAGAATTTTTCAGGTAAGGAGGGACTGTTGTCTAAAAGGTGTAGATGTGCCCAAGATATCTGTCAAGAGTGCTGTAGCTTGATTGCTCTTGGACCTCAGTGGAAAGGAGCAACCTTGAAGAGTTGTATCTAGTAAGGCAGCTGTAACCTGTTGTTATGATCCCTTGGGAGCACATATATTGTCACCTACAGCTCTGGGCTGGTAACTTCCTATGTTGTGACAAGGAAGTTCTTGTAGTTACCCATCATTACTTGATTCCAAGCTCTCTCATACCCTCAGATCACAGCTGCAGCCACAGTGAGCTAATTGTGATTACCTCCAGTGCTCTTAAGTAGGAGCATTTTGTGCTTCATAATTTGTAAAGGTGAAACAAACCTGAATTCTTGCATCTTAATTTTGTTTGGATCGGGTTTGGTTTACTGGGGTGGAGGTACCAGCCCAGCAACCCAGCCTGTTAGGGTCATTTGTAAGTGGGGATGCTTGTCCAGATAGGTCTGACATAATTATTGGCCAAATACTCATCTAGCTGAATCAGCTAAGCCTCCTGGTGAGCAAAGTGGGAATTCTGCCTGCACAAGACCCGAGAAGCTGGCACTCACCAGAGTGGGATAAATCACACCCAAAGTAAGAACGTCTGGATTCTACCCTGAGGCCCAAATGACCTTGAGTTTGGCTGGGGAGAATCTCCTAGGTTACAGTCAACTTTACAATGAAGTCAGCTGCCTGATTTATATAATGTAAACTAATATTAACAAATTATAAGAATAAAATTTCCCCACAATGCATTTCCGTGTGAAATTAAGGGAAATTTGGCAAAATTTGGTAAAATTGGAAGTAGACAAAATATAAAAGTTTACATCTGAAATGAATCTTTAGCTGAGATTCATAAAAAATGAATTTTCTTTGACAGGTTGAAAAATTCCTGCACTGCAGTAGAGAAACAACCCCAGAACTCTGTCAGTAACAGGGTAGCTGTGGAGCTGCTCCTGGGAACATATTTTTGTCTCTGTTCTTATGTTATTACCCTGAATGTTTGCAGGGACCTCCTGATTAGCTGCCCCTTCTCCCTCCTCCCCTCTCCACAGGCCCACAGCTTCCAAATAAACCAACCAGAACAACCTCACAACTTGAAACCACACGCTCAAAAACCAGACAATTCATGAACCAAATGCTCTTGAGGCCAATAAAATCCTTGGATGTATAAACAAAGTTATATTGAGTAACAGGAGTGGGATGATACATATATAACAAAGTGAATATTCTTGAGATTCTGTAACTTCTTGTTGCAGTATAGATACTTGAATAAAGAATCCTGTAAACCTGAAATGGATAGATATGCCACAAGAATAAAATAGGTTTGGAAAACCATTGGAAATTGGCAACTCAAAGACCTGAGCTACTAAGTTTACTGAAGGAGTTTAGGAGTGGTTTAATGCAGTAGGAGGAATCACCCTTATGCACTCTAAAATAATATAGATACACTATGACTAAGTAAAGAAATTAATCTCATTGTTTAGCTCCTAGTTAGTCACAGATTCATGATGAATTTCAACATGCTTAATTTCACAAAGAGTTTAGAATAAATAAAATTTAAATTGTCATTTAAATACAAGGCAGAAATCAACATGGTGCATAATACAGTGTGTAAATAAACCCTCTCTATTTTTGAAATGACCTCCTTTTGAGAATGTTTTGGCTGTTAGCTTTGTTTTTTTTTAACAAAGTAAATAAATTAATGAACTGCTTGGAAAGATTTTACTCCAGAAAGTGAGTGTGTGCTTTATGAAGTGCCTGAGTAGAGGGCACCCATCAAAGACTGTTTCCTTTCAGTACGACCATGTCCTGCATGTTTCAGTCCAGCACGTTGGAAGTGGCTCACAGGAGGCATTTGCAGTTTGACCCTGGGTTTGATACGTGACACCCCATCACAACTCCTTTTGATCTTTTCAATACTGAATCCCAGTGGGCAGCTTTCCAGCCTTCTAATGCCCCCGTAGCTTACAAGAATTGACTAAAAATTAACATTAATGAATAAAATTATTCCTTACTTTGGCTCTTATCTCTGGATCTGCCTTTTTGTAATCTACTTGCTTTTAAGTATTAGTCAGCACTGTCTCTTCCTCCTTTGCTATAAATTATATACAAAAGTAGATATGGTACAAATACCACCTCTTAATTCATAAGCATAGCCATCATTAGTAAGTTTATTGTGTCTAAACAAGCCTGTAATTCAGCTCTTCTCCTGCCTAAGAAAAAGACTCTTCTAGATTAAGTGACATCAGGAAGTTAAATATCTACATTTTTTGTCCCTTTCTTTCTAGAAACACCTTCATTTAGTTTACAAAAATATTGTCTTGACATGAGAATATTCCTTTCAGTAACTTGTTTAGAGGCTAGATGGTAATAATCTGTGTGCATCTACACTTTAATTGTTAGAATCTTTTTATCTCATTTTGTACTTGTTCAGCAGTTCTGAGGTCCACATGGATTTCTTAGTTGTTAGTAAAATGGTTTTATTCCCCTCAGGCTCTTTCAGTCTGTTGCTTTTCTCTTTCATTTTGAGGTTAAAGCAATGAAAAGGTGAGAACTGCTTCCAGAACTTTGAAGAGGTTCCTGATCAGTTAGGAAAAGCTGCAGTGTTCATGGGGATGGTGTCTGAAATACAGCTTATCTGCAGTAGTAGACTTTGAACTGGTCATTATCAGATCTCCCTTTGTCTTTCTTTTGATACCATCTTAGTTGTGATTTTTGTTAAACAGAAAAGCTCTGTTCTGGGCAATCACACAGTAGTTTGTTGACAACTGGAGCAGAATCTGAAGTCTTACACAGCCCTTTATGGAACAATAGCTTAGATATATTTGTCTTGTCACTATTTATTGGTTCAAAAATAATGTTTAATCAATACAAATATAGTTACCAAGCTCTTCCAGGACAGAATGCTTTGTGGGATATACATAAAATGTCAACAACTTGTTTTCTTGTAAATCAGAAGCTATTCAAAAAATGTTCAGGAAAAAAGGCTAGATTTTAATCTCATAAATACTTAAAAACATAATATACCATTAACTTTGTTTGAATTTATACTTATTCAGTAATTTTTAAACATGCTTTGCTAAAGTTTTGATTTTGTGATAATTGTGCTGGATTTTATCTGAATCTCTTTAAGTTTATTCTATGGTTCTTTGCTCCTTGTTGCTGTCTTTGGGAAATAAATCCTTCCATACTTTTTAGGTAAGGATACTGGTGATGGTTTCTGGTCTGTGGATCACTGATGGGCCATTAGCTCAATTAATTTAGTACTTACTATTTCTTCCATTGACTTTTTCTTTGATATGGTATTTTAAAAGTCAATTCCATTGCCTTTTTCTTTGATATGGTATTTTAAAGTGATTTTTCCATTCCATTAGTTCTCTGATTCTTAGAAAACTTTGTGGCTTCTTTTAAAAAGAAGATTAGAATCTTAGTCTATAGAAAAACTTAGAGCAAGACAGTGCATAGACACTGCACCATTAAACAAATATGTTGCATAGTCTGCAGTACATTAAAATACTTTAATAGCATTCTTTCTTATATCATGTTAGAAAACATAAATAATGCCTGCTCTGTATTTTTTTCCACCTACTTATACTTTTAGTTTAATGCTTGGCATAAGTATTTCATCTTCTTGCCACTGTGGGCACTATGATTTCTGTTCCTGGCTTTCTTCTGAGGCCCCTGTGAACAGGCAACATTTATTCACTTTGTCCTCTCACCTAGAGGCTAAAACAGATGCTCCTCCATCCAAACAAATCTTAAGGGAAGTTTTCAAGAGTGAATGAAATTTATCTCCAGATCAATCCTTACAAACCTCACTGAACACAATCTGTGGTGCTCCTGTGTATCAACAATTAACTACTGCACACAGATTAATGGCTGATCTGCAAAGAATTACAGCTTAGTTATTGCCACAAAGCAGGGCTTGGCAAAGACAAAACAAGTATGGAGGTGACAACAATTTTTGTGCAACTTAGCTAGGCAGAGTGAGATGGGATTTAATATTAAGATTATTACCATGCAAATAAAGCTGATATTGTCCAAAGATGGAGACCTGCATTCCTGTTAGACACCTACACAGCTGGAAGAAAGGGAGCTGGCAGTGTAACAGGGGAGTCTGGTTTTGAAGGATGGAAAAGCTCTCAAAGCTTGAATACACATTCAAGAAGAGCAAGCTACTTATCTGAAGATGTAGCTTCTCAAACACCCATGACACAATTGTAAATATGTTCTGTCTTCAATGTATCAGAGGTTTATGTTGATAGCTTCTGCAGCCCCCTAATGAGACCAATGGTGTTATGAATAAATCAATGCATGAACACTAGGTTGTGGCATTACATGTGTACTCCTAGAACATGTTACTTGGTAAGTTTTATTAAAATCAATTTGAATATCATTATTCATAAAATATTTGCTATATTTTATTACTGTTTGGCCAAATCGCATCCAGAGAGATGCACTGCACAGGATAAAACAAAGGGCTAATAATAAGCTGGGCTCTGAGTCAGGGCATCCCAGTGAAGTGTAAGACTGTGCATGAATATGAGTTTTTCTGAGCTGTGGGAAGAAAGCAGGCATAATAAAAGAAAGTGCTGAGCAGAGCTCCCACGTACAACTCTTCCAGAAACAATTACTCCCACCTGCATATTCCCATTTCTCCTAAACCATCTCCTGTTACAGAATTTCGTGTAAAACTACAGCAAATACTGACTCCTGGAATCTACATTTGGCTGAGGAAGTGATTTGTTTTTTTAAAAAGAGTGTTTGCAAATTGGCGTAAAGAAAGTGCTTAGAGAGTGGAGACAACCTCATGTTAATAATTTTTAGTTATTTTCTCTTTCTCTGCCTACTCCTTCTAATATTTGCACAGAATGACATTCACCAATGTTGGTATCTCCGTATCGCTAAGTTGTGTTCTAAACAATAACAAAGTATTTCCAGCAGAATCTAAACCCTCAGAGAATGGGCAGTATCAGGCTAATGCTTTATGATCGATACAGACTCGTTCTCAAACCAAAAATACCTTTGGAGAGTTACAGGTTTTCTTCCTGCATTGCACACCAACGAGCACAAAGGTCAGCAGCACAGCCTGCCCAGTCACCTAGTGGTTTTTTTCTTCCTGTGAACACACAGTTTGTGTGAACTGTGCAGCGTGTAAACCACCTGCCACCAAAGACTCAGTGAAACTCTGTGTGGTCTCGGCGGCCCCTCCGCGTTCCCGGCGGCCACTTGGGGCTCTCGGCGTCGCGAAGGGGGGGTCCGGGAGGGGGGGGGGAACCTGGTGGCCACTCCGTGGACCCGGTGGCCACGGTTGGCACTCGTCGTCCCCAGGGCAGCGCGGCCTTCGGCAGCACCATGTCCGGCTGCCACCGGCGGGCGGCCGAGCGGCTGCTCTGGGGGGCTCTGCGCAACGGGGGGCTCTACGTGAAGCTGGGCCAGGGGCTCTATTAGGATTTAAGCTGTATAATGAAACCAGCAATTTTCTCATCAGTGCCTAGAAACCATTAATTTAATCACTGGGATATTATATCTCTCTATAAATAACAACAAAACCAATTATTTTTTTTAAAGTAGCTGCGTATTTTACGTGTTTTTAATTTCATTTTCTGCAATGAAATGAAGCTGTGTGTTCCTTTTCCATCTCCTTCCAAGGAGATCAACCTGATTTCATCTGCAATGAATCAATCAGCAGGTGCCTGGTACAACCCTGTTTGCTACAGGGGCTGATTTTTAGTATTATTATTTTTCCACAGAAATTCAGAAGTGTATTTAAGAACTCCGAAGGAACTGTTTTGCTGCTAATGCAGAATACTACATATATTTGTGTAGCCATGACAGGTTTTACTCCTTTTACACATGGCAAAACTGGCTTTGGTGATGCTCTTTTTTCAAGGTGCAAAGCACCAATTCTGTCAGTTGTGCCTGTGTCAGTGTTAGGATTGTCACTGTCTGTAAATTATTTGTTCAAGTAGCAATTATTCTTGGTGGTAGGCTACCATTTCACATTTTACCATGTGGCTTTGGGCCACAACCATTGCTTATAATAGTTATTAGGTCAGAACCTAACACACTATCACCCCAACTCTGCAGGAATTACTGTACTGGGTCTGTTTAACACTTCATGGAAGCCAAAAAGGCAGGAACAGGAGCTGCAAACAAAGGAAAAAAACAATTACCAGTTAGAGAGGAATATTTTTTAGTAAGGTAGGTGGCTGGAGATGATGTTACAGTAGATTCAGTGGTGATTGATTCAAAGGTGATGTGGGGTCAGGAAAGAGCCATTGAAGGTATCTATGCCTTTAGCAGGCCAGCAGCCAAAACAAAGAGACTTATCTAGGTCTCTATAATAGCAATCTTGTACCTAGAACAAGGCTAAAAAACTCTGTTTGCTCATACATTTTTATATATAACAGCCCTGGGTAGAGCTGCTTTAGGTGCAGCTCTTCTAGGCAGGAATGAACACTAAGTGTAGGCTAATTTTCAGAGGCTATAAACAAAATATTACATATTGTATTAACTGCTCAGCAAAACCAAATTTATGCAAAAAAAATTGCTGCTGCTAGACCAGTTTTTTTTTACAGAGTCCTGATTTGCTCTCTCCTCCCCTTTCAAATGCAATGCAAGTAGTTCCTGAAAGCTAAGACACCAAGAGATATAGCCCTTTGTTAAATCCAAAAGTGTCATGTGGTACAGTATGTAAACCTGGATATTTCCTCTGGGAAAGATTAGATGGGGGTAACTGTACAGATTGTTTTGGGTTTAGTATTTTCTGGAAACCACTTTGCATGCTCTGCTGAAGCACCTCGTGCTGCCAGAGCCAGCATCACCAGTGCTCCATTTCCACTTGTTCATTCATAAGCTCTACTCCGTGCGCCCTGAGCTAAGCCTGCTGTGAATTCAGAGAGCAAATCCATGGCAGAGGTGCAGCTCTTCTGCCTTTTCCCTCTCACGGAGGCAATGCTCGCCCTCGAAGCTCAGCTGGGCAATGGGTGCTATTTTTAGCATATTAATGGTGAGTATAATTGTGTGCCAGAGCTAAGCACCCTGGTCTGGGTGTGCTGCTTTACAAATACAAATAGAACCAGTGGCTCTGGGGCTTATTTTAACAGTCCACCTTTACTAGACTGGGATATTGATAAGGCTGAGGTACCCAGTCATGTTTGAATCAGATCCAGCTGTTCTCTCTTTGGATTACTTTTCTGACACCTTTTCTTTTCCAACAGATGCATCCAAGTTGTGCATGAAGAACCCACTGATGTGTAAGTATTTGTTATTTAAACCCAGAAACTGAGACCAAACTGGACTTCTGATTGAGACTAAATGTATTTTTCACTAATTCATCTCATCAGTCTGTTCATTACACAACTCAGTTTTCTTAGATGTTTTATTAGTTTTGTTTCTCTGGTGTCACAGAACTGGCCAGTCCAGCACGTGGAGTTTTGGTTATGAAATGACTGAGTTTCCCCTGTGGAGCACAGTTGCTGCCACAAACCAGTGTCCATTTAACCCTGGAGGCAACAACCCCTTCTGGGCTTTAGCTACCAATTCTAGTGCTTGGCAGCATCTGGTTCCCAGGTATTTAGTGGAACAAGCTCTGGTGATTCCAGCAATGTGTGCATCTTGTCAGCTCTGATTACAGCAGCAGTCCCAACTGCTTTTGGGAGCCAAGCCCCCCTGAAGGCATCTGGCCAGGGTTACCCTGGTGCTGATGGCAGTGCTGAGTTAATTATGCTGTTCATGGAATAAATAACTGAGAATTAGAGTGAAAGCTTCAGAAAAATAGATATTTCTAAATTCTAAAAAATAATCCCGCCCTATGCAGCTTCCAGCACAGTTTGTAGATTTAGGTTTTCTGTGCTTTTTATGTTGTTTATTTTCTTTAACTTTTTTTGAAGAGGAAAGAAACCAGAAGTTCTTTCATATTCACTCCTTTATAATTTCAGAATACAGTAGGAGAAGAAACGTGCAGTTGTTCCAAAATCATGCTGTCCATGAATTTCCCCCCAGTCAGCCTTGCAGAGGTTTCCACTGTGCTTCTCTGAACATTTTCCTTTTGTGCTGTTCATTTAGACATAAAAAATGAGCTCATGCTTTTGCCAAGCTGCAGCTAAACCTGCTCCTTTTGCCCCCACTGCCTCTTCCAACATTTTTTTTTTTCCCTTGTTAGCAGGTAAATCAGTCTGGATTAGACGGGTCTGTTCAGAAGTGAATCTCCAAGTTCAGACTTTGCCCAAGGGGATGACAGGTACTCTGAAGAACACAACAGGGAAACTAGAGAGACTGTCCAAAATCAACATGACAAAACTCAGAATTAGCTTAGTACTGCACTTCAGAAGGATAAATTAATGGTGGCTTTAAAAAGCTGTGGAAAGAGAGTGAGGGACAAAAGGTAAGACACAAGGAAAACAAAAGATGTGCATTGTGGAGTAACTTTGAGGTAAGGCTAGAGATGTTAATTCAATTTCTAAAGGTAGACAAGTCGTCTAGCTCTTGGAGTTGTAGTTACCAAACTCCCATATTAAACAAAAAAATAATTGAACAGGAAGTCAAATTGGCAAAAAATGTGAGTCAGGCACTGTGAATTTTGCAGTGGTTCCTGAGGGGATTCTGCATATGCTGCAGCACGAGACTTGCTCAGTGGAGGTGCTTAGCAGAGGAAGGATTTGCTTGTAGTGACAGTATGGGGCAGAAGGGGACAGTCAGCCCACGACTGTCCCGGTGCTCTGATGGAAGCTCTGAGCTCCTAGTATTCTGTTTATCTGATGCCAAAATTCTTGTGCTTCCCAAGAAACTTCTGCAGAGTGCAATGTGTTATTTTTGGAGACAGCTGAAAATCAAACAAAAATTGCTGTACAAGCTGTTAAAAAGTTCATGTTAATAGTGAAACAGTTTTCCATTATTTACTTTAAATGAAAGTTTGGCATAATTTTTATTCAGCCTTACCTGAATACTGCTACTTGATTATATGATATAGGTCCAGCTTGCTATTGTACTGACACCTTCATTTACACTGGGCTCCCAAGGCCACATGTCAGAAATGTCCAAAATCAGTATGCTTTGTTCAACAAGAGATAAGAAACAGCTCCACAATTATGGAAGGAAAATAATGGCTGTATCACATAAAAATAAATTAAGAAAAAATCAGTCTATTTTGATTTACTCCTGCTGCATAGCACAGCAGCACAGGAGAAACAATACCCTTTGTGCCACTACCTTAGGCCAATCTCTGTGCATAAAGTTGTATCTACTTTTTGACTTAAGTTTTGGAAGAAAACTTCCCTTACAGGCTGATTATTCCACAATGGCCTGATGAATGTTCTCCTGAAGCATCTGACATCAGCTGCAGCTACGGCCTGGATACATAACTATTCTCCTATGGTGTTTTGGCCAGGGTTCTTTTAGTGTCGGAAGAACATCAACAGTCCAACATCTTGTAAACCATATAGCCAAACCCAATTAATTTGCAATAATAGCAGAGACATCAATTCTGAAGAGTGATGTGGTTATACTGGTAGCTCTGGGATTTTGTTCTTGGTTTGGGATTATTTGGTGACAAGAAGACCTGAGGCCAAGGCTGTAATGAGATGCTGCCGAATCTGACTGTGGTGATGTCCACCTTCTTAGGCCTTTACCTAGGAACAAGCAAAGAAAGTCAGCTCCTGATTTTGAGATGATGACTTGTATCTCTGCCTGATCATTCCAGCCCTGTCTCCTTCTGCCTATATGAAAACCTCAGCCTGTCTTTTTATGTCTGCAAAAAGGCAAATATGAACTAACCTCTTTGATGCTATTCAATGAGGAGTTGTGTTGCCTTGAGACACTGAAAGAGTGTTTAGTGTTCTGTCAAATTGCACTATGCTTGTCATTTTAAACTCAACATTGTGTAAATACTTTGACTTCTTTTATAACTTTATATTATTAATGTTGGGGTTTTTTTACCATTAGAGAACTATTCATTGTTCTTTGTAGTAGAGTAGTTTTTGGCCTAACATGAATATTCTTCTACAAGCTCAGATAACTAAAAGAAAATAAACTCTTTCAAGATAGACACATTGAACAGGGAAGTGATAAACCATGACAATAATTTACAGATAGATTTCCCCTGTAATTTTAATATTTTACAGAATTAGAAGACTCCCCAAAATATCCAGAAGGGTCTGAGAAGACCTTCCAGTGTTTAAAAGGAGCCCACAGGAAAGTAAGGGAAGGACTTTATCAGAAAGAGATAGTAATCTCACCCCTACTCCCATCTACCTATTTTTGGTTTGCTGAGCTTTATGTGACTGAAACACCCCCTCTTCCTACATAAGCCTACAGCTAGTGAACCTTGAATATTATCCACTCTTTTACATTACCACACCAAAACACACCCACCTTCCAAATAAAGGGAACAATAAATCCAGGAAATGTTTAATTTCAGAAATGATTGCTAGATTTTTAGCATACTTCAGGCCCTTCTCCTGAGTTACTCACCATATAGCCACAGAAAAAGCAGCACTGAAATTCTTTTCAGCACTCACCATTTCTAATAATTAAAACTCCAACGTGCAAATGATTTCTTTATGTTTATGAGGAACAATATTGGATATTTGCAATAGAGAAAAAAAAAAATTGTTTTGGGTTTGTTAATCTCTTTCCATTGATATCTTTACATTCCTTCACAGTGCATATGTAATACCTGCCAAATTGTACCCACAGGTGTGCAGTGCTCCCTCCAACACACTGCTCTCTCCAGTTGTGATTCAGTTTATGAAGACTCTGATCACAAACACTAACTACTAGACATTTTTCACTTAAAGGCAATAACCTTCTCTGCTCCAGTGTGCCATACAGCATTTTATTAGTGTTGTGTAGTAGCAAATTAGTTTAACTAGTTAGCAGTATCAGAGCTAATCATTCAATTTGACCTTTTGGATCCACCGTTTTCTAAGAGCTACTGGTTTTTGCACAACACACTCAAAGTTTACAGATGTATAATTCTGTCTCATCACATCAGTAAGGTGCTAACCTTTTTAGAAGAGTGTTGTAAATCTGGTCTGGTAGTGGTTCTGACTTATTTTTGATGCCTTTGGCATATCTGAGCCTCCTTCTGTGGTTAGTTACCAATAATTTTCATCATGGTCTTCAAGCATGAAGGAAAAAGTAACATTTTGAAATTCAAATATTTAATGATGTTGTTAATAGTAGATGGCATTTGCAGGAGTATTTTCAGAATCTGTTGGGTCGTACTTCAGTTTTAGTCTTTATTTAGTAAAAGCTGTAGTGTTATTCTGATAGCCTCACCTGACCCACTGCAGGAAATCTTGACCAAAGCCCCTTGTTCCCCTGCACACCAGGCACTGGGCAAGTATGCAGGTGAAGGTTCTTTGCTCTGTGTCTGGGCTTGTGCTCAGAGCTTTCAAGCTAAGGTTGCACTTCTAGAATCTTTTAACTGTTGCTGCAGGGAGGAAGCTCATCTGAGCTGGGTCAGAGAGAAGTCTGGAGTCAGAAGACTGGTAGTGAACTGATGTAAACCCCGAGCAATATCAATAAATCCTTTTCATGTTAGGCATAGGAATTTCTGATGAAGATGTAATTTTGATCACTGCTATGCTGGACTAGATTTTGGTTGTCAGCCTCCAGCTGAAAGACTATCTAATCTTAAGGAGCCTTCAAATATAGGGGTACTTATGTACAGTACAGGCTGGACTTTCTTTTGTTTTCCTTCTTTTAAAGGAGAATTATTATATTTATTGTTTTCATTGTGTTTGTGCAAGCAGCAATGCTGTGGCTTAATCTTAACACTGAATTAATATGATTTAATATTTCTTAATCTTGTAAAATGTTAGCTGATGATTCAGTAGTTAGATTTTCACAAAAGTGCTAAATGCCTCTGAAAATTCCTGTAAAGAATTCCAAAACTTAAGAGTTGAAATGACTGATCATTTCTGAAATGCAGGTGAAGGCAAATAAATATCATTAATTACCTATGATGTTTTTATGAACTTGGTTCTTTTCCAGAGTAGTCTTCCATTTCTTAACCTTATCTCATGACAGCTCATGAATTTTACCTTCAAGTCTTCAGAAGAAAAAGTCTAAATACATAAAACTAAGTTAACTGATTTAACCAGTTTGATTATCTGGATTTCCCTTAGTTAACTGCTAATAGGCTATTAGAAATTCATTGGGAGAATGAGGCAAGCAAATAGGAGAAACTGGGAATGAGAGAGTGAAGCAAAACATTAAGATTTAACATCTAGTGTTGAGAAAAGACAAGAGAAAAGATAAAATTACAATTATAGCCCACAACAAGAAAAATACATCTGGATATCTGAACAGTCTCTGCTTATTAAATAAATAAAAAAAATAGCCTTTTCTGCATTTTGGACTCATGTGAAAAGTCTGAATTATCTGCAGAAAATTGCAGCAAAATTTTAGATCATACACAAAAAAAATCTGACAGGCTCATGGAATGTGCTAAATTGATCTGATTTTTTTATTATTATTATTATATAGCTCTTAAAAATAGTTAACAGTTATGCCCTTATACCTTGGCAGGAAATGATGCCTTGGTAGGTAAGGGAGGAGCTTATATCAATAAATCCATCTTCCAACCAGAACTGCATTATCAGCAGCCTGTGTGCAGGGGTCTGTGGGAACAGGATCCTCAAGCTTGGTTTGTTCTGAGGGAATTGCTCTGGCAGTGCTGTTCAGCTTACTGCATCTCAGAAATGTAGAGGTGATATATGTAGTCATGCTCCTTTATAGTTACTTAACTGTTCTGTCTGGAATACTAAGTGCAGGGTTCCTACTGAATATAGGCTCAGAGCTGTTTGAGATGGAGCAGATGACTGTATGGAAAAGCTGTGCTGATCTTGTAGGGATTTCCCAGTGGTGGGACATCACCTCCACACTGTGGTCTGAGCAGCGAGGGTGCTGGAGGCAAAACTGGTTATTTCAGGTGAAATCCCAGCCCTGCTGAACAAGTGATAGTGGCCCCTTCACTGATGGAGTCATACCTGGGAGAGCAAACATGATAGAGCCAAGCACCTGGCCTGAGCAAAAAGGAAGGTGGGAGAGTTCAGCCCAACACCTCACAACCCATCGCTCCCCTGCCTTCCAACCAGCAGTGAATGGTGAACAGCTCAGCACAGACCAGAATACCTGCATTTTACACTCAGAGAGAAATGGAAATGAAAATGGAAAGAGAACCCGATAAGTGTTAATCAAACGTGTTTATTACAAAGCATTTTGCTGTTTGGCAAATTGAAGCAACTACATTTCACAGGCAGAATTAGTCAGGACATTTGATCTAGGTTGTTCCGCTAAAGATTTGACCATAACACAAATCAGGTGTGAACTCAGACCTTGCTGTCTCCAACTGAGTGGAGTCCAAGGCACAAGTAATTGAGATCCAAATGAGAAAGTTGCTTTTCTTCAGTGGATTTACAGGCCACAAAGTTGTTCTTATGGTGACCTTTAAAAAAGCTTTTAAATAGCAGGATGTAAAACCAATGGCTGAAAGGTACCGTGGATATTTTCTGATCTCTAAACACGTTTTTTCTCAGTCTGGTATTTTATTGTTAAGACCTTACTTATTTTTTTTCCCCAGATGTAGCCTGTTAAGGTGTCATTTTTTTTCTAAACATACAGTGTTTTCCCTATGATGAGACATTTGACCATTCCAGAACAATAATAAGATGTGTCTTTCCTTGCTTTCTTCTCAATCCTTCACAATCAACTTGGCACATGCAGTGTCTGGTACAATTCCAATCTGTTCATACCAATAAGCACCACAATCAAGGGCAGATCTCCATGGTAATAATTAGAGAGCTGCACCATATCAGATAGTTTCCTTTTTGCACATCAAACGTGAGCACCAGGGAGGCAGCAGCCTTCACTGTGAGATGGGTCAGAAGAAATTCGCCGTCTACAATCATCCTTCTTTTCTTCATAATCTAAGAATTCCTAAGGAAGTTAATGGAAAGGTCTGGGTGACTCACTGGATGAATCTTCATCTCCATCTTAATTTGCCTGGCCCTCGAGTTCTAAAGCCCCATTAGTACTTGCTCTGGCGGTAGCACATTCAGGCCCATGGGGGCAGCAACTGACCGTGCTATGAGTAGAAACTTATACAGGGAGCCATAGAGACAGCATTGGCATGTAAACTGATGCTGTAGTGGAAGGGTGAAATTTACCCAATAGACCCAGGAGACTCCTGGAGTGCCTGCACTACCCAACGCACTTATTACCCAGAGGCTCATCCAGTTTCAGAGACTTACAAGCAACTGACAGGCAATGTCAGGCCTGGAGAAGCACTGCCACATTAAATTAATCAGTTGTTCCAAATTACAGGACAATTTTTCAGAAGAAAAGATTTTTCTTTGAGCAGTGGCATCTTCTAGGTTCTTAAGTAGGAATTTGTGTTCTATGGTGTTAGAATCGGAAATCTTGTTGTAGGAAGAATTTTTCATTATTATATATGCAGCTGACTTTAAAAAGTATTACTGTGCAATGAATTCGTCATTTTGCTCCTTTTTGAAGCACAAAATTTCAACAGAAATAAGACACCATCTTAGAAATTGTTGCATTTCATCACATATGCTTAGAAACCATTCCTGATAGTCTTCCTAAGCCAAGGTTTTCTTTCCAAAGGGAGAGTAATGAACCTAATAATTGTTTACATTCAGGGACAATTAAACCGAAAAAAGTTAGTGAAATGCACATTTCACTTACTGAAACAAATGTCTAACAGTACCTGCATATGATAGGTATGCTCTCAAAAAGTATTATTTTGACCCAACTTTTTTCTAGTTTTCCTAAGTATATGGCCTTGATCTCTTAATTCAGATCATTGATAAAGTTATTAGAGAACAGCCCCCAATGCTGAGCCCTGATGAACACCACTTGTGACCATCTGCTAGCTGGATTTAACTCCATTCACCATAACTCTTTGGTCCTGGCCATCCAGCCAATTTTTTGTACAGCAAAGTCACAGTGGAGTAGGGGCTGTTTTGCAGACATGCTTCTGGTTTGCTTCCATGCCACTGCAGTTGCCATGCCCTGGTCACCAGCCATATCATTGCAAATTAATAGGTGCCTGCTTTTGCTGGAATTTTCTCCCTAACGAGTATTTCCAATGAGAAGTTCGTCTGTCACTGTAAAACCACAACAAATTCTAGGATGGCGAGGCAAATGATAGAAGGTAAGAACATCCAAGAAAGAGAAGAAGAGCTAAAACTGATAAAACCACAACCACCACCAGCTAAGTGCTTTAGAATAAGAATAGCTCCTTTTCAAACTCTCCAAAGCCATTGGTGTTGTCACAGGTTGCTCTTGTGTGCTCTCTCAAGGCTCTTCTAAACCATCTCTCCCCCCACACTTTGTGTGTGTACCCTTAGCCTAAAGTGAGAACAGAAATCTGTGTTCACCATCCAAGCCTTGAGATGAAACTTGTGTTTTTTTCTTCTGACAATAATCCAATATCACGCTCATATTCTAACGATGCACCCCAAGGAACTGGAAAAGATTCTTTATTCCCACCCAGATTTGGATTACCTATTCAGTTTCAAATGTTTCAATGCTTTATTATTAAAATCCTTCACTTAACTATAGACTTTTAGCTTTGCCATAATTTTTTTGGTAAAGCATACACGTTTCCAAGCTACACAGTGGAAAAGAAGAAAATGTTTCTTATTCACATTCTTACATGCACCTTATATTTAGATTCATTCTAGACAATCCTTATAGTCACAAAGGTGATAATAAAAATAGAAATACTGTTGGCATGGTCATACCTCTAATACAGTTCAGTGGCCAGCAAATTTGAGATTGTGTAGTAGATTACTTTGTTCTGTACAGTCGACTTCCCTGCTGAACACCAGATACTATGTTGCTCACCAAGCTGTGCAGAGCCTTCTTCTTGGCTCTTTACACTCCTGCCCTTCACACTCATTTCCCTCACATTTTCTCTCCAGCTTCCCCTGAGGATAACAACAATATCTCACACCTTACTACAATTTACACTCCTTGTGTTAACAGAAAGATTGCTTAGCACGTTTCCACATTGTATCTTTCATTTGTTACTTCCATTTCCCCTGTCAGTACGGTTCAAATGGTTCTTTATCTTCATATTCTGCCTGCTGTGGGGTAAGAGCAGCAGGACATAGTAATGCTGAGCTTCATTGCTCAGGGTTGGCCCTCAGTATTAAATGACAATTTCTAATGATATGAGGGAAGGTGAAGATCTGGTATTTTCCAGGCAGCCCCAGTTACCAAAGTGAACATTGAAATTGTGTTTAGTGATAGAGCTCAGTCCTCATCCTTGTGCAGAAGGATCTTTTCCGAACTAGGTATTTCATGTAAGCATATGATTAAAGCACCTAAATCCTAAAGGGAGTTTTTGATAGTTTGGTAAGTTGGCACCTGATTTGTTGGTGTGGTTTTGGTTTTGGTGGGTTTTTTACTACAACTTGTAAATAAAACTTAATCCAGTGCTCCACAAATGTTCAAAACTTAAACAGCAACAAATCACTAGCAGTCTGTAGTTTAACTCATATCTCTGGTTATGATTTACAAAACTGAGATAAACAGTGTTCTGGAATATTTTAATGTCTAATTTCTGCTGTTTCAAAACCCTTTATGTGCATGACTACAGCAGTTGTAGAACATCATAAGGGAGACCAGTAATACTCCAAATCTGCAGGTTCTAAAAGCAGACCTGCTGAAACAAAGGGATCGTTCCTGTTGGTACTTCTTATTGAAATAATCTCTGCTATCTTCATCATAGAAACATCTCAATTTGCCTGTGGCATGGGATAAAAGAGAGAAATAGTATTTTCAGGTACATGTGAGGTCCTTTTTTTACCACCCTTACTGCATTAGAAGGAACTGGAAAACAACTCATGGAACTAGAGGTAATCAATTATTATATTAATCCTACATCAAATACAGATTACACTTCTAAAAATATTGAATGTCTACATTTTGTTTCCAGATTCAAGCATCTAATATTCAGATGACTGGTTCAAAGCTATTTCTGAAACTCAAGATTAATTAAATATATCTGTATAGAAAACTCAGATGCAAATCAAATCAAAAAAGGAGAGAACCCCACCTTTTCTGGGGAACTATTTAATGCTGCTGCCTGAAACCACACTCTGAGGTGTGCAGTTACTAGCAGAACACAGCTACAAAATCACAGTGTTAGCCAATGCATTTGTCTGTTGAAACTCCCTCCTTGGACATTCATTTGTTGCAAATTAAGCCTTGAAACTTTATAGCAAGTCTTGGGATCTTTGTGATACTGGAAGCTTAACTTTTTTAACTGTTTAGATAATTTTGGAACAGTTATTTGTAATGGGATTTCCCATTGCTTACCCACTTCCAAAAAACAAATTTCAAATATTTTGATTGATTTGGCTAAAGACAAGGAGATACATACACATTGCAATCTCTCTAGAAAACAAATTAATATCTTTTTAAGAAGTCATAGTTTTTCTATGTGAGGTTTCCACTAGTTCATTTTATTTGACATCAAGCATTAACAGATACACTTGGAAAGATGCACTTAATGCAAGACTTCAGAAGTAAAAAGGGATGCTTGTTCTTTGATAATGTCCTCATTTATTTTAGTGCTGCAGCATCCTAATGAAGCTTAACAAAGTTATAAACCACATAATCTGAACTAATTCAGATATTTTGCCACTTTTGATACTTCTACTTATTAAACCTGAAACTGTTTCTGTTTAAATGCCTATGCAGGAAGGCTTAAGTCAAAGTGATGATAAAAACATTGAGGTGTTGGAGGGGAACTAGGGTTGTATATAGACTCCCTAAAATAATGACTCCCTTGTTATTACACAATGACAGAGTTAAGTCTCAGAAAATAACTGTGCATCTTGAATTGAACTTCAGGACTTAACAAACACACCAAGAGCAGTTTATGGTTGTCCACAGTGCAAGGAGGGAAAAAAACCCCTAAAACAGTCATAAAAATGTACTAAAATTACTGATTTAGGAAGTGTGATGGACATATATTCCTTCCATTAGTAGTGTAAAAGACTCATAAAAATATCAGGCATTTTATTAAATGGACTTTGGCTGTCAATTCACTTCTACCTAAGGGCTTCCTTCTTGACTACCTGGGCGTTTCCTCCTGCATTCATGTTTCTCCTCTTGCATTCCCAAGAAGCTATTTTGTCACACACTGGTGGAGACTAAATACACTAAGGACATCTTTTATCAAGATAAACATACTAAGAAAAATGTAACCAAGGTAAACAGCAACAGTACACAGAGGTAGAGTAACTGAAAAACCGATGCTGCTACAGAGTGCTTATTGAATAAACGATGAAGTGACGACAGCTTATTCCACCAAATCATTCTGTAGGACCTTGCTGATATTTTAAAGCATGGTTTAGTTTTAAGAAAAAAACTGACTGCCTACAGGGTACATTAAGCCTAAACAGTATTTTTAAGTAACAGGACTCAGTGAGACTATGAACTGGTCTGCTGGTGAGTCACAACACTTTCTGCAGTGATCTACTTCATCAAATAACATACCTGATTTTCTTGCTATGAGTATAAAGGATAATTTCACAGCAAAGCCAAGTGTCTGTCTCTTAAAACTGATGTAGAAACTCAAGGTAATAGTACACGTGAAGGGTCCAGAAGCTTCTACCCCAAATCTGACATACAGATAGTCCTCGTTTAGCGAACACAATGGGGTCTGGCAACACGGTTGTTAAATGAGGCAGTCGCAAAGACTCCGATCTTTCAGTCAACTGTAGGTGTATCCAACCAGAGGCAGAGGAAACAATACCTATGTATGAAGCTGGAGACCGGGCTGCACAATGAGGCCAGGTCTCTGGGATTTCTTGACAAGTAAAAAACTTATTAAATAATTTGATTCTTTTAAGAAGATTGGCAGTCACATTTGCCACATCTTTTTAATATGATAGGGCAAATTCTGTATATTAAGATTGGAAACTGGTATTTTAGATTCTTACGTTACAAAAATAGAGGACATCAGATGCTCTCACGCATCTTATTTTCATTTAGCAGAAAATACATCTGTATTGGGTGTTGTATCATGGCACAAGGTTCTCAGTGGAATGAATGCTTTACTAATTCAGAGACCTTTCTGAAAATGTAGTTACTCTTTGTTTAAAAAATGAGCCAGACAAAAGTTTTCTCTTTAGAGTTGTGCTGCATGATTTGTAATGTATCAGTGGAAATTTAAATTGTATTTGAGCAACTGTATTATAAACCCAGTAGTTTATTTGTTTTTTAAAAAAGGCTTATCACTCTTCCTACATAGGAGCAATTAAAGGGCTTAGCACATTCCATAATAAACGAAGTCTACTTTGAGTACAGTTTTGTTTGGTTGGGGTTTTTGTGTGTGTGTGGCTTTTAGTGTGGTTTTGCTTGTTTTTGTTAAATTACTCACTTTATTAACAAACTCCTGCTTAAATTATCTTTCAACTTCTCATTTGCTATTAAGATTTTTACTTTTTGTGAACTAAGTGAATTATCAAGACAAAACCAAAAAATGTATCTCCAAACCTCCATGCCTACTGTCTTGTGATGCTGAGTCAACAAAGTTAAAACAGAAAAAGCTACAGAGTTAATATCTGGAAGCAAAGAATACAAGATCTTGTCTAATGTTGAATTTTTTCATTCTACCTGTGAAAGAAAATAGGTTTACAACCATTCGTATTGGATAACACTTTTTTTATGGCAGAAACTACAACACCCTTACAAACTTACTTTTGAATGTAGAACTCGAGACTGCAGTTATTAAAATAAGTTTCAGGTCCAAAGTTGTACTACCTGAAAAAATCCAAAACATTCTCTAAATACTTTCTATTTGACATTTGATTTAATTTTCCCCAGTGTTTTTCCTTATATAACCCTTATTAGCCAGACGAGCTCACATCTAATAAAAATACTAAGGGGGTTCAGCACAAAACATTAATTTTGTATTATGTAGTTAACACAGTCTTATCAAGCTCATACTACAGGGCTTTCAGTCAGGACAAGCACCAGCTGATCTATGTTGTATGCTCCCATAAACTCACAGATTGCTCCAAAACAGCACAATCCTGAAAACTTTCAGGAATGAATTATACAGTGTTCCATATGGATGTAGTTAGTTTGCTTTGGGCAGAATGCAGTCGAGCTCTATTGTGAACCTATTGTGTTCACTTGTGCTGAGTCTAATTTAAAATCCTTAGCCGTTCAGCAAAATTTCATCACCAGGCTCAGCAAAATGATGCAGCTGCTAGTTCAAAGGCAGTGGAAGTGCAGACACCTTAGAATGAATACAGGAGATACTCTTACATGCAGTAGTCTTCCCCAGAGCTCTTTGTGTTGATCTGAAATACTGCATTGTACTTGTATGTGTTCTGTGGCTACTTTCAGGCATCCAGAAAGTAAGATGCCTTCCCAAAGACAAAGCAGAGAAAATTGCTCATCATTAGACAGATGCCAGGACTATAGTGACAACTCTCCTTTCCCTTATTCCTTTTAGGAATTCTGTCTTATATAATACTGTAATTTCCTTTTCTCTTTTTCTTTTTCCAAGGGAGATGTTATTATATTTCCTTGGTATTATGTTGGTGAAATGATGATACATCCCTTAATCCTCTGCTGGTGGTTACGGGTGACTGTAGAGCACAATAAACCCAGGATGTTCCTGGTGCAGTCCGTGCATGTGCAGGAACTCATGGTGTTAACGGGGGAAGGGACACCATGCGCTTGCGCATGGACAGGAAGAAGGAATGGGCGTGGTTTTTTTTCTGCTCGCATGGGGTAGCCTCCTGAGGGAATCTCACTGGGTCCTAACCTGTCTCTATCCTTCTCCTTGGCGTGAACTCTGAGACCACCACACCTTAGGTATCCCTCAAGGTCAGAACTAGAAAGGCCATCTAGTTAAAAACAGGTATTTGATTGACTGTCAGTACAGTAGAATCCCTCTAAAACCAGGAGGTGAAGTTCACAAACCAATCCACAACTCCAAATGAAAAATGAATAAAATTAAATGTTCTAGCCACTGCTTTTAACCTAAGTGTCCACATGTAGCTGGCATGGAAATCTGTGTTTTAAAAATACAAAACACTTTAGGAAACACTGTTCCTCACTCATCCAGCAGAAAAGTGGGTGAAATCAAGTCTCAGATCTTGAGATCCTCTGTTCTGAAATCAGACACAGCTTCTGAATGGTAAAAAGTGGCAGTCCTATCTCTCAGGAAGTTCAAACAATAAATTGAAACTCTAAATGAAAATTATTTACATTATCATCCATTATCAGAAGCATCTCACTATTAGGATGGGATCTTTTCACGTGCAATTCAGATTAGGAAAAAGAGAAGTATTTAAGGTCCAAAAATGTCTGTGACATGGTTATTTGATAATGATCATATTGTTTTATTTTCTATATTGTATTTATTAAGCATATTCAGAGGTTAGCAATAGTATTACATCTTTTTTCAAAAGGCATCTTGAAAGAAAGTTTGTATTGAGACAATTCTTTTATTTAAAAACTGCTATTTAAAAATACATCTGCTCCAACCTTACAAAAAAATGACATGAAAAACATGAAAAAATGCAGGAAAGAAAAATATTGAAGATTATGACTTTAGGATTGTACATAGAATGGGAACCCATCCAGCTTGGAGGAAATCAAGGAGGAATATGTCATGAGTCACTTCAGCAACAACAGGTAAGGTCTTATAATGATTAAGGAAAGATGATAATACTTTGCACTTACTTCCATCCCAGCACCTCTGAACCTCTTTGTCATTGTTCCTGCATTTCCAAGCAGATGTCTTTTGTAGTGAGGAACAGATAAAAGGTTTCACCTAGAGCCCTGTAATCCCAGACATCGCACAAACACTCTAAATCTGTTATGGGGGCGGGGTGCGGGAGGCGGGGGCTGCGGGGACACCTCTCGGGCCGGGCTGCGGGACCTCCCGCCCCGCAGCTGAGCCGCCACCCTCCGCGCCGCGCGGAGTGCCGGCTGCGCGCTGCTTGGGCCGCGGCGGGAAGGAGCTGCGGTGCCCCCGGGGCCGCTCGGGGAAGCGGGGAATGGCCAGGGACACCCCGGCTGTTCGGAAGCCAGAGTGCGGGCGCGGGGCCAGGGCTGTCCGTTGCTGCGGGTCAGAACCAGTCAGTGAGTATTGATGAGTAGTTTGGCATTAATATAAAAAGTTTCAATTGCTCAGAGAATGAAAATTTGTGTTTTGCTTTTAGCTGGTTAGTACTGTAATTCAAATCAATGGAATCACTGGGTCCTTAAAATTACTCAAATGTTCAGGAGCTTTGCTGACTCCCAACCTATGTAAACACAGTGTGCACCTTAACTGGGCTTTTTCATGCCTTATAAATCACACCAGCTACATTTATAAATAAGTTTTTTTGTTATAAGGGAGGTGCAGCTGGTTTGTATCTACATTTTTAGAAAGAAAATAAAAATCTCACCTCACTAATGATAAAATGTGAAGATAAATTACAATCTATATTGTCTGCCCTAGTACTTGTTCTTTTAAGCTAGGGAATAATGTCTAATTCATCTTTTTCTTCTTGCGAAAGAAAGGGCAAACAAGATCCTCCAAAGAAACATCATGTACTGTCTGCCTTTGTCTGGGGTAAGGCACACTAGGGTGGGGACAAGGAAGGGGCAAGAAAACAAGAAAACCCAACCCTTCCAAGGGCTGGAAATTTCTTTTTCTTATCAAGATGCCTAACAGACCATTTTTGAAACTAACCCAAGACTGAGAAAAAAAAAATCAAAGTACAATGACATTATGATGTTGCATGTAGAACAGACAGCTAATAGCATTTCACACTGGCACACTTCCTGATGGAGCATTCAAAACATTTTATCTTTAAAATAAATGTTTTAAATATAGGTCAGACCTTTGAAGTACATAATCATCTTTGGCAGCATTTGATGAACAAATGACAATGATCTGATAAGATGTCAGTATGCTATCTTTGTTTTAAAGATAATTCAATGATACATAAAGCCATTTCATTATTTTCACATTAAGACTTATGTGATATAGCAATATTGTATTCATATATAAGCATCAACTATAATGTATGATGATTGGATTAGCTGAAGTCTTAAACAATAATTGTGAAATTTACTGTGGGTAAAAAGTTAAGACAATTACCTATTCCCCTACTACCTCCTGTTTTTACTGTTAATTTAGTTCTCCTCTTGGTATTCAACTGCCCCAACCATCTCTGCAGTTTTCTCAGTACTTCTAGAAGAACGGGAGTTTGTGTTAAACTTTTTCAGAAAAAAACCCAGAGATGTCACTTGTTGTTTTAATCTGTTGCCTTCTCAAATCCTTTGGTTAGAGAATCAGTTTCATTGCATGATCCTCCACTCGTATCAACTCTTTACTAGAATCCTAAAAGCTGTCATATGTTATTGCACTCTGACATTTATAAAAACATCACGAAGAACTACCATTAAATGATGTGAGTGATCTACTGAGTTCCTCATTTAGGGGCCAGCAAAATGGTTAGCTTCTATCAACACCCACTTCACACCAAAATTTTGAATTTTTATATGCATTTTTGGCACTCTTCTAATCACTTCAGTGCCTGTCATTTTGTTTAAAACTTGACATCTTTCTAGTTATGCCATGACTTTTTCTGATCTGTCTTTGTTGGAGAGATAAGTCTGAATCACTTACCGCTCTGTTGTACTACTTTAGAAAATTCTCCCATGGTAACTTGAATCTCTTAAAAGCTTTAGTTTTCTTTTTTTATTTCTTATATATTTTATTTAGCACTATGCCTTATACAGTCAGCTTTCTACCTCCTTTCATTTATTTGCTTAGCTTTGGTTTTGTTTACTTGCTGTTTTCCTTTGTTGAATTTTTTCCACTGTTCTTTTATGCCCACAAGTTCTCATGGTGTCTGCTTCTAAACTACCCTAAAATTTTACTTATGGGTGCTCTGGTGGGAGATGAACATAATTTCACCCTTAATTATTTCAGATGTAAACGTGAACTCAATTCATTTTAAGCTGACATTATGATTTCAGCGAAGTTATTCCCAATTTGCAACCATTGAGGGCACATAAGAATGAGTTTCTTAATATCTGCTTTTATTCTGTGACTTGCAAATGAGAAAACAAACAAAAATAAAGCTATTCAGGGTGAGATCATGTCGTGGCACCCTGTCAAATATTGTCAGTTGTTCTCACAGCACCATATTTCAAGGCTGCGGGCAGCCTAACCTCACGGGTGGGGCTGGTTGAAAGGTAACACTCAAAGTAAGATGGTCGGGTACCAAATCTGCTCTCTGTCAAGGAGGTTGTGACAAACTGACTCACTTGAGGAGACAGAATATTTTCTCTGTCAGAGTGTCACAGCCAGGCTAGACTCCAAATCCCATGTATGTTACTTGCATCTCACACGTTTTAAAATTATAAATAAAGAGAATTGAAGAAAGAGGAAAAGTCTCAAGAGGAAAGAAAGGAAAGAATATGTCAATATGTCCATTTAATGTTCAGTGAAAAAGTCTTTTTTATAGTACCTAGATATGATCCAAAGGATTTGGCTAACATGTAGAGAGCAATGTTTAGTCAAATATAGCCTTTCTGCTATATAGGGGCTCCATCTAATTGAGTAAAGAGGTTTTTCCATTAGCACTAGGATATGGATGTGCCTTACTTGCTGCTGACAGAGTTGGGGCTGATGCTGTTTATTAGATTCTCAAGTGGCTCCAAAGGTCATGAAAACCTCTCTATATAACCTGATTATGGTATAACAGGAAAAGGTAACTCAGGCATTTTATCAAAGGACCAACCTTCAGAGCTGCAAAGCATACAAATGGCAGTTGGAATCTGCAGAGTTCTCAGCATTTTTCTGAGTAAAGAATGAGTGATGGTGCCTTGAGCAAGCTGGTCTAGCAGGAGGTGCCCAGTCTTGTTGGAATGCTTGTTTTGTTTTCTGTCTGGGAGATGTTTCTGTTGTCTTTAGTAAACCAATTTCTAGCAATTATTGCAGACTGGTTAATCTGAGAATATCTGGTTTAAATTTCATGTCCTTGAGCAGGTTGTGTATCCTGCAATCTGAAGGAAACCTCTTTCAGAGAACACAGAGATAGGAAAGATCCTTAAACCAGATTTTTTTTTCTGCAAGGATATAGTAACAAAAAGTTACTCTTAAGTTAAACT